>SMDT01001978.1:0-59720 GCA_005392925.1 Aquilaria sinensis | reverse complement strand
CCAAGGATAGTCTGCCGAGGTTACTGTTTCCGATGGTGCCCTCTGGATTTTTGCATGTCACTGGCAACTACCGCACTTTCGGTCGAACAGCCTTACGTCCTTTCCCAGGGTAGGCCAGAAGTAGCCTTTGGCGGAGTATCACTGCTGCGAGGGCATCAGTTCCAATGTGTGAACCATACATGCCTTCGTGAACTTCCTCAAGGACCATTTCAGTATCCTCTTCATCCACACATTTTTGCAGCGGAGTCGCATATCCCTGTTGGTATAACTCTTCGCCAATTAGGAAGAATCTTCCGGAGCGTCTTCGCAGTCCTGCAGCATCGCCGGGGTCTTCGGGGAGCAAATTCTCTACGTGGTATTTTTTGATTATGTCTTTCCACCCTGCTCCCGAGGTCGTCATGCTTAGCACTGAGATGCTCGGATGGTCCAGCACCTCGGTATATATATTTTTTGACTTCGTCAAGCAATCTGCCTCAGTGTTATTCCTCCGAGGTACATTTTCGATTCGTACGGCGTCAAACTCCCGAATGAGCTTTGTTACCCACTCATGGTATTTCGCCAGGGTCGGGTCTTTCGCGCCATAGTCTCCTGCCATTTGCCGGACCACCAGCTGGGAATCACTATGGGCTTTCAAGTTTCTCACGCCAATTTTTCTGGCCAGGCGTAATCCTGCTATCAGGGCCTCATACTCGGCCATGTTTTTGGTGGCGTTGAAACTGAACTTGATGGCCTTCATTACTTCTAGGCCTTCGTTACTTCTAGGCCTTCGGGGCCTCTGATAATCACTCCAGCTCCCTGGTGTTCGGATCCTGAGGCTCCATCTACGTGCAAGGTCCATTCTGGCTCACCCTCTTTTGGATCTGAATGGCTCTCCTCAGTGGTGGGTATTTCGGCGATAAAATCTGCCAGTGCTTGGGCTTTTATGGCCTTCCGAGGCTCATACGTGATTTCGTGTTCGCCCAGCTCTACGCACCACTTGGAGAGCCTTCCCGAATGATCATCCCTCTTCATGACATCCCGTAGCGGCAGACTACTTCGGACGATGATGGGGTGAGCCTGAAAGTATGGTCGCAGCCTTCTCCCTGCAAGCACCAAGGCATATGTAGCTTTTTGAAGCAAAGGGTACCTGACTTCGGTGCCATGCAGGGACTTGCTGACATAGTAGACCGGCCATTGCTTTGGCCCTTCTTCTTTCACGAGGACCGAGCTCACAGCCTTTTCTGTAACGGCGAGGTAGAGTACGAGGGGCTCTCCCTCCCGAGGTTGTCGCAGAGTCGGCAG
Source organism: Aquilaria sinensis (assembly GCA_005392925.1). Classification (NCBI taxonomy): domain Eukaryota; kingdom Viridiplantae; phylum Streptophyta; class Magnoliopsida; order Malvales; family Thymelaeaceae; genus Aquilaria; species Aquilaria sinensis. The sequence continues at coordinate 58,439 of SMDT01001978.1, read as the reverse complement.
GCTGGCCAGGTAGACTTTGAGTTCTTCCCAGGCCTTTTGGCAATCTTCATCCCAAGGATGATCATTCCTTCCGAGGTCGCCTTCCATTTTTGCTGCCTTTGTGAGGATTTTGAAGAAGGGTCGACACCTATCTCCGTACCTGGAAATAAACCTGCTCAGAGAGGTTATTCTTCCGGTGAGTCTCTGCACATCTTTGACTGTGGCAGGAGTTCGGAATCTCAAGCAGAGCCTTAATCTTCTCGGGGTTAGCATCGATGCCTCTTTCGGATACCATGCACCCAAGGAATTTTCCCGAGGTCACCCCGAAGATGCACTTCTCAGGATTAAGGCGGATCCCGAAGGCTCTGAGCTTTTGGAAGGTTTCCTCTAAGTCTGCAACGTGGTAGCCGGGCAGCTTGCTCTTGATTCTCCCCATTTGGTCTTTGAAGACCTTGTTCATCAACCTCTGGTAGGTGGCTCCTGCATTTTTGAGCCCGAAGGGCATCCTGATATAGTAATATGTTCCTCCCTCGGTGATGAAGGCAGTCTTCTCTTCATCTTCGGGGTTCATCCTTATCTGATGGTAGCCACTGAGGGCGTCTAGGAAACTTAGGAGCCCATACTCAGCAGTTGAATCTACCAGTTGATCTATTGGCGGCAGAGGGTATGAGTCTTTTGGGCAAGCATCGTTCAAGTTTCTGAAGTCGATGCGCATCCGGAGTTTGCTGCTACCTTCTTTTGGGGCAATGACCACGTTGCTCAACCATTCGGGGTACTTGACCTCCCTGATAACTTCAGCATCTAGGAGATGCTGGACTTCGGTTTTGACAAAGTTGCTTTTGTGGGATGAGATGCTTCGTTTCTTTTGCCAGACAGGCCTTGCTTCCGGGCTTACTTTGAGGCTGTGCTGTATTATGCCAGGGCTTACCCCCGGCATGTCTTTTGGCAAGCAGGCAAACAGATCTTTATTTTCTAGCAAAAAGGATACAAGATTTTCCTTGTCACCTTCGGCCAAGCTCTTCCCTATTCGGGTAGATTGACCTGGGACAAGCTCTACTGCTTCCGTTTCTGCTTTGGCGAGATCTTCTTCTTTGCCTTTTTCTAGCGCCTTTGCCTCCATCGTTTGCGCGAGGTTGCTCGCCGGAGCTTTTCGTTTTTTTACAAACACCTTTCTTACCTCGGCTTGGTCTAGGAAGACCTCTGCATCTCCATCCTTGGTCGCGAATGTGACAGTCAAGTACTTCACATCAGGGCGAATATGCAGGTTCCCCATTGTCTGTCTTCCAAGGATGACGTTGTACGAGGATGGGACGTCCATGACGATGATTCTCGCCATTGTGGATGCGTACAATTCAGCTGCTCCTCTTACCGAAGTCCCTTTCATCGTCAACGGGAGATCGATCTATCCGAGGTCGTGGAGTTCGGATGAATGAACCCCAAAAGTGGACGAGGTGACAGGCTTTAGTTCGCTGCTGGAGATGCCCAAGCTCGGCAGCAGGTGCGAGAATAGGACGTCAGCTTTTAAGCCATCATCAAGCAACACTCTTTTGACGCCTCAGTTCCCTATCTTTGTCGTGATCAGCAGCGGATCGTTGTGGGGGAAGACGACGGTGGAGCTATCTTTGCGAGCCAGTTTCTTTGATGGACTTTTGATACTCCATGACTGCAATTTCTCTGGCTTTCCGCTTTCTTTCCGAGGATGGGAGCCCCGTGGTGATGGTTTGGATAACCCCTGCTAGAGGTGGAGGGCGCGTTTTTGGACTTCGGTTTCTCCGCCTGTCGGAGTCATAGTCCTCATCTTCGGCCCTTTCTTCCTCCATTTTTCTGCCTTTCGGGGGTGACATCCTCAGGTATTTTCGAAGTTGGCCCTGTTTTATCAGCGACTCTATGTACTTCTTTAGCTGGAAGCAATCTTCGGTGTCATGGCCGTGGTCGCGATGAAACTGGCAGAACTTCTTGTCATTCTTTTTGTTATCGGCGGCCATGGCCCTTGGCCGCCGAATTTGCTTCCCCTGCCTTTCCAGCGCCATGAGAATGTTGGTCCGTGTAGTGCTCAATGGTGTGAAACTTTGGGGTTCCCTTCCCCGCATTCTCCGAGGTCGTCCTGCCTGTTCGGTAGGATGCCGAGCTTGTTGACTGGACCCTTTGACGTGGTGATGATCAGATTCTGGCCCAGCCATCCTCAGTTCCTCGACTGTCATGTGTTGCTCCGCCCTATGGTAAAATTCTCCGAGGGTCTCCGGGGGGTCATTTGAGAACTCATAGAACAGCTGTGAGTCTCGCCGAAAGCCCCGTGTCATGGCGAGAATGCGGATTTCGGGCCGGAAGTCTGGGACGCTCAGAGCTTCTCTGTTGAATCTTTCGACATAGTCTCGGATGGTTTCTCCGTTCCTCTGCTCTATGTCGAACATCTGTACAGGCATCTTCGCAGTAGGTCTGCTCCCAATGAACTGCTGGGTGAAGGCTGTGGACAACTCCCGGAACTCAGTGATGGTCTCTGGGGGCAAGGAATTGTACCACGCCGTGGCTGGCCCTGTGAGGGTGACTTCGAAGCACTTGCACATGGTAGCGTCATCAGCACCGTGTATTATCATGCTCCGTCTGTACTTCGTCAGGTGGGCCTGCGGATCAGTACGGCCATCATAAATTTCCAACCGAGGTACTCTGAACTCGCCTGGCATGGCTGCCTCAACGACGGCCTGAGTGAAAGGGGAGTCATCTTCGCAGGATGTTCCCGAGGGTCTGGCCCAAACGGATTTTCTGGCCACTTGTTTTTCCACTCTGTCCAGCCGTGCTAATATCTTCTCCATGAGCACTGTGGCGCTAGGGCCTTCTTCAGGGAATGGAGATCGTCGGCGCCTCTTCGGGGGGCGAGTTCGGCGCTGAGGGGACAAGGACCTCGCCTCAGGTGACGAACTGCTTCGCTGTGAGACTCTCGGCTGCTTGGACCTGGTTTGTCCCACAGAACGTTTCCCGAGGGCCATAATTTCTGTGGATGATTCTTCGCGAGGGTCTCCATTCCCCGAACTGCGATGTGTGGACTTGGGGCTCCTCTCCCGAGGGCGTGTCACTGAGGGGGGTCTCTGGGCCTGTGCTTGCTGTGGCCACCTTCGGCCGATCTGCTGTGTCATTTCAGACACGACCGAACGCTGAAAGTCCCTCAAGAAACTCATGGTGACTACCAGAGGGCGGTCTTCCTCGGGCGCAGAAGTCCCTGGGAGTGTTTGCTCAGCAGCCGGTTGTATCTCAGGCGCGGACGGGGACCTCGGGAGTCCCTTGTCCTTAGAACGCCGAGTCTCAACGACGGCGATCTCAGAGCGGGTTCCCACAGACGGCGCCAAATGATGGCCAGGGGCCTCATCGTTTATAGTCATAGTGACTGGTGGAGGGACTTCTGGGAGGAAGAACGCCTGGTGGACTGGACAGCCCAAAGGAGAGTGCCTGAAAGCTCAGAAACAAAAGGTTAGGAGGCCCCCGGAGTGTTTTTCCGGGGGGGGGAGCCTCCGACGCCCAAGTCAGTGGTGGCCGAGAGAAAGGCAGAGAAAATAGCACAAAGGGCTGATGAGTTTTGCCTGGTAATGGGAGCCGTATTTCGCCAGCTAACCAACCTCTTGTCTGGTACTAACTCCTGGTATTTATAAGAGTGCCTAGCCCGTTCAGATCACGACACGTGTTCGGTCGGACGTTCCTGACTTTCTGGGCATAGGAGACAGATAGTAGGTTACCTTGAGCCATGTGCTGAGACGGGCCATGATATGATTTTGATGGCGTCAGCGTGGCAGAGCGCCTTTTGAGGCGGCTTGTGGTGTCTGTGAATCGATGTGTCAGAGGCTTCCTTAAATGCTTCCATAAATACCCCTGCCGTACTCCCGAGGTCCCTGGGTGAGGTCGTCCTTTGGTACGGACGGAGCCCCTTCGGGAAACAAGCCCTGAGTTCGGGGGTTCCCAGCTTCAGGGAGTTCCGCCTTCGGGGATATCGTGTTCGGCTCGCTATGTCTGCTGCCACTTTTCCAAAGGCGATCTGTTCACGACCCTGGGAGGGGCGAGTAGTGTCCTGGCGTGCCGGGCTTGGAGCTCTTCGGCTATCTCCCGAGGTACCTGATCACACCTTTTCTCGGGTAGCGCCAGCTTCTTCTGGCCATTACTGTGGCAGGGAGTTCGGCCAGATAGAGGCGATAGCGTTTGGCTATCAAGGGAGACCTCATAAGTAGAGGGGGAAGAAGCCAATGGCGTTCACCCTTTTGAACACCACGAGAACGAACATCCTAATTGCGATGGAAAGGCAAGGCACCCAAATCCAACGACCAAAGGGCATGACCTCGAAAAACAAGAAAAACATGAAGAAATTTTATCAATTCCATCGGGATCACGGTCATGACACTGAGGATTGTTTCCAACTCAGAAAGTACATCGAGTCCCTAATCAAGCAGGGCCAACTCCGCCGATATTTGCGGATGTGCCCTCTCTCAGGGGAAGGAAGGAGGAGGAAAGAAAGGAAGATGATGACTACGATTCCGATTGACGTCGTAACTAAAGTCCCAAGAAGAATCCTCCACCATCGGCAGGAGTAATCCAGACGATCACCATGGGGCTACCTTCGGCAGAAAGGAAGAGGAAAGCCAGGGAGATCTCGGTGATGGAATTTGGTAACCCATAGAACAAGCTCGTTCAGAAAGATGGGTCTACCGTAGTATTCCCACACGATGACCCACTCCTTATGGCAAGGATTGGGAGTTGGGACATAAAAAGGGTGCTTCTGGATGATGGGTCCAATGCCGATGTCTTATTCTCCCACCTGTTGCCAAGCTTGGGCATCACGAAAACTGACCTCAAATCGGTCACATCCCTTACCTTTAGGGTAGGTCTTTCCGAACTCCCTGTCCTCAGGTGGATTGACCTACCTCTGATGTTAAGGGGAATTTCTGTTCAGAACAATGCAGAGCTCTTCGTCTCAGTCCTGACCAGGTTCATAGCCATTAACATCCCCTCTTCGTACAATGCAATCCTCGGAAGGAAAACTCAAGGAAACTTTCACATCTGACCAGATGTAAAGTACCTTACGGTCACCTTTGACATGAATGAGGGGGACACAGAGATATTTATCGACCAAACTGAGGTTTGGAAGGTCTTCGTGAAGGCTAGGCAGAGCCCAGTAAAAGTACACACACAGACCATGGGAGAAAAGGGCACACCGACCGAAGAGCCTACAGAAGGGGAGAAAAGTGACTCAGAAAAAATTAAAACTGACAATGTAGAGCTTCTGCTGGGTCGAAGTACCCGTATGGGGAAACATTTGGCCGAAGGTGACAAGAAAAAGCTTGTATCTTTCCTTTTAATGAACAAAGATCTATTTCCTACTTGCCGAAGGACATGCCTGGGGTAGACCCTTGCATAATTTAGCACAGTCTTAAGATACGCCCTGATGCGAAGCCTGTTCGCCAAAAGAAGAGAAGCCTTTCGGCACACAAGAATAACTTCATTAAAGCCGAAATCCAAAGGTTGATAGAGGCAGACGTAATAAAGGAAGTCAAATATCCCGAATGGCACAGTAACGTGGTTATCGCCACAAAGGAAGGGAGTGACAAACTCTGAATGTGCATAGACTTCCAAAACGTGAACGATGCTTATCCAAAAGATTCGTATCCTCTGCCTCCAATAGACCAGTTGGTGGACTCAACCATCGAGTATGGCCTCCTTAGCTTCCTCGATGCCTTCAACGAGTCTCATCAAATTAGGATGGATCCTGAAGACAAGGAAAACCCTCCTTCATCACCGAAGTTGGTACATACTGCTATATTAGAATGCCCTTCGGGCTTAAGAATGCAGGGGCCACGTTCCAGAGGCTGATGAATAGGGCCTTCGGCTCCCAAATCGGGAGAAACATGGAAGTCTACGTTGATGATATGATAGTTAAGAGCAAATTGCCTAATAGTCATATCATAGACTTAGAGGAAACATTTCACCAACTGAGGACATTCGGAATTCGTCTCAACCCCAAAAAATGCGTGTTCGGGGTGAATGCGGGTAAGTTACTCAGATTCATGGTGTCGGAAAAAGGTATTGACACCAATCCGGGAAAGTTCAAGGCCCTACTGGGATTTCGGACTCCCACGACGACTAAGTAAGTGCAAAGACTCACAGGAAGAATTACGTCTCAGCAGATTCATCTCCAGGTATGGGGATCGCTGCCGACCGTTCTTCAAAGTCCTCACTAAGGCAGCAAAAAATGGTGGCAACCTCAGAACCGAGGTGCACCTTTGGAACGAAGACTACCAAAAGGCCTGGGAAGAGCCTAAAGTCTACCTAACTCACCTGCCGACACTTCAGGAGCCACTGGAAGGAGAACCTCTGAAACTCTACCTCGCCATCACCGAAAAAACGGTAAGTTCAGTTCTTGTAAAGGAATAGGGGGCAAAGCAATGGCTAGTATATTATGTGAGCAAGTCTTTGCATGGTGCCGAAGTTAGGTACCCCTTGCTACAAAAGGCTATTTATGTGCTGGTACTTGCAAGCAGAAGGCTACGACTTTATTTCCAAGGGCACCCCATTATCATCCGAAGTAGCCTGCCTCTTCGGGATATCATGAAGAAGGTGGACCACTCAGGAAGGCTATCGAAGTGGTGCATTGAGCTCGGTGAATATGATATCACCTATGAGCCAAGGAAGGCAATAAAAGCACAGTCGTTGGCAGATTTCATTGCCAAGGTACCAGTTGCAGAAGACAGTCCGCCTAACCTCAGAATGGATGAACCTGAGTGGACTCTGTTTGTTGACGGGGCCTCCGATTCCAAACATCAAGAAGCTGGAGTAATTCTCCGCAGTCCCGAAGGTAGGGAAGCCATGAAGGCCATCAAATTCAGATTTAACATCACCAATAACATGGCAGAATATAAAGCCTTCATAGCAGGTTTACGCCTCACTAGAAGAGTTAGTGTGAGAAACCTAATGGCCCACAGCGATTCTCAGCTTGTGGTCCGACAGATGGCAGGGGACTACGGCGCGAATGACCCAACCTTTGTAAAGTATCATGACCTTGCAACAAAACTCATCCAAGAGTTCAACGTGGTACACATCAAGAACGTGCCTCATCGAAATAATACTGAAGCAGATATTTTGGCCAAGTCAAAAAAGTCCATCGAAGTGCTAAGCCAGTCGAGCGTAGCGATAATGATCATAGCAACCTCAGAAAGAGGATGGAAAAATCCCATAACAAAGTATCTTACGACTTCGGAGCTTCTCAAAGACCCTCATGAAGTGGCAAGAGTGTGAAGATGTTTTGGACAATATTTCCTAATCAGAGAAGAGTTATACCGACAAAGGTATGCAAGTCCATTGCAGAGGTATGTCGGCGAAGAGGACGTCGAGACAATCCTCAGAGAAGTCCATGAGGGGGCTTGTGGTTCGCACATAGGAACTGATGCTCTGGCAGGAGTACTACTCCGCCTGGGATACTTTTGGCCCACCTTAAGAAAGGACGCAAGGCGATTTGTCCAGAAATGTGACAATTGCTAGAGACACGCCAACATCCAGAGGCTACCCTCGGAAACGATAACTTCTGCTAACTACCCTTGCCCCTTCGCAGTATGGGGTATTGACCTCATCGGGCCTCTGCCAACAGCACCCGGAGGAATGAAGTTCTGCGTAGTCGCAGTAGACTACTTCACTAAGTTGATTGAGGTAGAGCCCCTGGCAACCATTTCGGTGAAGGACATACAGAAATTCATCTGCAAGAACATCGTATGTAGATTCGACATACCGAGGGTGATAATGGTCGACAATGGTTCCTAGTTTGTTGACAAGGGATTCCAAGAATTCACTACCGACCTTGGGATAAAAATGCACTTCGCCCCGGTAGCTCATCCTCAGAGCAACGGATAGGTAGAGGTGTCCAACAGAACCATAAAAGATGGTTTGAAAAAAAGATTGAAGCAAGCAAAAGGAAAATGGCTAGGAGAACTGCCTAGCGTGCTATGGAGCTATCGGACAACACCCCGAAGGGCCGCAGGTGAGACACCTTTCTCACTCGTCTTCGGCATCATTCCTATCGAAGTGGTTCAGCCATCGATTAGGGTGCAAGCGTTCGATGAGGAAGGAAACAACCTCAGATTGAAAACCAACTTGGACTTAATTGACGAACACAGATAAGTGGCTGAGCTTAGAAGAAAGGCTTTTCAGCAAAGGGTAGCCACAACGACGAACTTGCATGTTAGGCGAAAGGGAATCAGGAAGAGGGACCTTGTCCTCCGAAAGGCTGAGTTTGATTCCCGAAGACCATCTTACGAAGTCTTTCGGGCAAACTGGGAAGGGCCTTATTTGGTCCTTGATGAAGTTCGGTCAGGAGTCTATAAGCTCGGTGATACCGAAGGTGGAGAACTAAAAAATACATGGGATTTAGATGCTTTGAAGAAATTCTACACTTAGAAATTTTTCTAAGGAAAATAGTCTCATGAAAAGAATCTAACCAAACAAGGTGCAAGTATCTACCTACGGAAGCGACACATTTTCTCCGAAGATGCGTCAACTGAACATGGCTGATAAAAAAAGATAAAGCTTTGCCAAAAGATATTCACCGAAACTGGTGTTATGCCAAAAATGGTTGATAAAAAGCTCAAAAAAAAAAAATCTTCCCGAGGGTCCTATACCGAAAATGGACAAACTAACCCTTAGAACCGAAAATCGTTTAAGTTGAAACTTGTCCTGGGACTTAGCCAAATTTTGGAGGCAAGAAAGAAATTTCATTTATACAAGAGGAAGTTTACAAAGGAGAAGTTTACAAAGAAGAAAGCCTATTCGAGGTCCTGGACACCTAGGGGACTTCGTCATCCGGAGCTGCTGAGCTGCTTCACCACCAACCTCCTCTGTCCTAACCTTCGGCCCCGGAGGAAGAGCAAAAGGAAGGTTGAGGTGTTCTATCTTCGACCATGTCCAGTGAGGCCCTTCGGGGATGTCCAGACCTGTCAAGAAAGAGATGTCGAGGTCGGGGTATTTGGCCAGAACTTGGTGTCGAGCCAAACAAAAGCCATCTTGGAACGCAACCTTGGTTGCTTGATCAGCTTTGTCCTTTGTGACAGCCATGGCATCCAGCTCATCCCTCAGCTCGGCAACCTTCTTCTCCAGCTTCTTCGACATCTTCTTCTTCTTCTTCTTTTCTTTCTTCAGCACGTTGACCTCGGCTTGAAGTTCGGTAATGTTTGCGAGGGCCTTCGCGAGTGTAGAGTCCTCCTCCTTCTCCTTTTGCTAGGCCTCATTTGCCAAAGTTAGCTCGATGACCTTTGCGCCAAGGTCAGACATCTTCTGGGTGAAATCTTTTAAGAGCTCCTCCTGACTCTTCAAGAACTCCTCCTGAAGTTTGGCCATCTCCTCCTTGGCTATCTTTTTCAACTCGGCATACTTAACGATCGAGCTAGCACAAAATACCTTGGCCTTCTCTAAGCGCTCCTCCGTCCGAGATTGGATCGAAGACTGCTTTGCTCCCCATGCTCAGAAGTAGCCACTGTACGCCAAGAACTGCAAAAAGAAGGACACTTGGTAAAGTTTTGCAAAGCAAAGCAAACACTTAGAAAAATTTTGGAGAAAGGATAAAGGGTTTTGAAGAATACCTAGGTAGCGTGTTTAGACATCCTTGCAGCGAGGACCTCCTTGTTCGGGCACTCATCCGTAAAGGACCTAAACGTGGTGTTGGTCAAGATGCCCTTCCCCATTTGAGGAGCCATTGTCTGACTATCCTCGGAGAACAAGTTCATGTCCTCCGTGAAAGTCCAGAAAGGCTCCTTGGGCACCTTATCCTTTGGGATGTAGGAGTCCCGAAGGGCCTGCTTCCGGGCATGCTCCACCATCCACGTCATGGGTGCCTACTCCTCTGCAAGATCATGCCGAAGTTCCATCAGTAAATTATCCCTTAGCCATATGTCTATAGGATCTAAAATACCAAAAAATCCCAAATTGATAGGAAAATGGCTAAGGGACAAACCTGGAGGAACCTTGGTGACGTCCTCCTCTGAGTTGTCGACCTCCTGAACATCGTCAGGGACTTGCTTGCCTTTCACTCTTCAGCGGGCCTCGAACTTTTCAGCAGAAAGGCCTCCTGCCGAAGTACCCAAGACCTCCTCCACCGAAGTTACGATGGTGGCCGACTGCGAGGGAGGGTCGGCACGAACCTTGGAGTGGTCTGGAACCTCCACAATGTCTTCGGGAGGGGGAGGAAGAATGTCTTCCTTAGCTTTCTTCCTCGCCGAAGAAGGCCCTCCACTTGTCGCCTTCTTCCTCTTCGGGGCAGCCTTCTTCCTTTGCTGCTCCCCCCTCTCGGCTTGACCGAGGAAAAGGGACTTGTAGAAGGTAGCAGATTGTCGTCCACCTCTGAAAAAAGGAAGACATCAGTGTAAGTCCAAAGGAATATGTATAACAAAGTTTGGAAGATGACTTACTCTCAACAAGGGCTTCATATGTAAGCTCATTTCAGAGGAGCATAACCAACAACGACTTCTTCCCGTCGAAGGTAGGCTGTGGCATGTTAAGGTCCGTTTTGTGTTCCTTGACAACCCCCAATTCCCGAAGGACCTCCTCTGTCATGAGGATCCACCTAATAGGAAAAGGGTACAAGGAGCACGGGGGGACCTCGGTATCGTAGTCCGCGACAGCCTGAATACGGCTGTCAAACTCCTCGAACTGGGCCTCTAACTCTAAGGTTAGTAATCTCCTGGGGTCGACTACATCAGTCTTTAGAGTCCTCGAGGTCCACCAGGTCGGCATATGTTTCCACGCCTCAGCCACCTTCAGAAAGAGAAATTTCTTCTGCCAACCCCACCAGCTATCCTTCGTGTCAAAGGTGAAGGTGTACTTTTTATTCCCAGAACCTCGAGGAAGCAAAAAATAAAAACCACCTTTCAGGACAGGGTGAAGTTCGTAATACTACATGAACATGATGAAGTGGGGCTCTATCCTGAAGACCCCACACATGCAAAGGAAGGCGTTAAAATAACAGTAGGCATTCAGAGGAAGTTGGTTCACAGCTATGCCATGAAATTGGTAGAACTTGCAAACCATCTTCGGGGGAGGGTACCCAAGTCCGGCCTCTAGTTAGGCCCAAAAAATGGTAACCTCGTCCGAATGATACATGTAACTAAGCAGACCTACAGTAGGTAGCCTAGTCACATCATAAGACGGAAGGTAGAACTTAGCTGCCAACTTCTCCATTTTCTCCGAAGGTTGCAGCATGGATGAGAGTCGAGAGGAGCCCAACTCTTAGGAATAGGACGAACAGTCAAGAGTGGGGCTGGAGAAGACATATTCGAGAAAAAGAAATGACTTCAAAAGAAGGAGACAACCTCAGAAAAGAAGAAAAGGCTAGAATCATAGAAAATCAAAGGACTTCAGGAAGGAAAACCACCAAAACTCTTACCAAAGTCGGGATTTCGGAACACCGTCGTTAAAACCTGCCGGAAATTGCTCCACCGCTTGCACCGCCGTAGAAAAAAGAGAAAAACTTGAGAGTAAACAAGAGCAAAAGTAGAGGCAAAAGAAAGCAAGTGGGAACTTTGAAGAAGAGAAGGGTTTATATAGACCGGAGAGGGTAGGCGAATTGTCGCCATAATTGCTCCTCGAAGGCGAACCGTCGCCATAATTACCCATCGAAGGCGAACAGACATGATTGATGTAACTGACGCGACTGTCCCTTAATTACCACATGACACATGTCGCTCAGCACAGGAAACAAGGCCACACCTCCTAACAGCACGGAAGCCCAGGCAAGCTTATCCGAAGTGACGGGCCTGCCTGATTAGAAGACGTAACGACTCATTGAGAAACAACATAGGCCTAGAGAAAGGGGATATTCACCTCGGGCTGACGGAATAGCTTCGGGAACGTTGGAAGTTCGGCCAAAAGCTGGGCAAGCCACTTGAGTACTAAAGGAGTTACCTCGGTTAAGAAGAGGCATCTCATATTTCCAAAACTCCTTCCGAAGAAGGTCACCTCTGCTAAAAATTCAATCATGATGATTGGGCCAAGCAACCACCTTCCACGAAGACTCCCATAATTTGCTCAACTAACCGAAGATATAACTTTGGCCTCCCGAGGGGGGCATGTGATGGCCAAAAGGCTATCACCTTCCAAGCTCTTAAGCTCTGTCAAAGCAACACCCTCGAAAAGGACGAGCATCGCCCCTGAAAAGCATAGGAACCAACCTCAGGAAAGGAGGGTCCATAGTCTTTGATCCCCGGATTTCAGTAATCTACCATTACCCTCGGGAATAACAGGACTGACCTTGGGAAGATGGTGCGTTACCACCATTGGTAAAATGACCTGACCAACTTCGGGAAGAGTATACTCACCATCCTCGGCAGGGCAAAACATTTTCGAAGGGGATCTCTGTTCCGAGGAGCCTTCTGAGTAACTGGGGCGACCTCGGCAAGAAGCTCTCATATCCTGAAAAGGTCTCTTTCACCAAAGGGGTCTTGTGAACACGAAAAAAACGGTTTAGGAGCCTCTGACACAGGAGCCTCGCACACGTCCCTGACACATAGGCCTCCCATGCCCCTGACTTCTGGCTAGAATGGCCCATGGCCAGTTGGAGATCCCCATCCCTGAAGGTACGGACGGCATCTGACCGAACACGTGTCATGATCTGAACGGGCTTTGTCAAATGGACTTTTCCCAATGTCCTTCTATAAATACTTGGGAAAGAAACCTTGGTAGGGGGAACTAAACTCCTAAGAAAACTCTGCTCCCTATTCTCCATTCACTACTTGCCAATTACTAACTTGGGCGTCGGAGGCTCCTCCCTCGTAAACACATTCCAGGGACCTTCTAAGCCCTGTTCTTTTGAGCGTTTCAGGTACTCTCACGTCAAAAGTCTCTCCTTTAGATACTTTTCACACCAGAAGTCCCTACTTTAGGCCACCATGTCGTACAACCAAGATGCTGACGGGCATCACCGTGTAACAAAATACATCGACACTTTGATTGCAATTGATCCTTAAGAAGGAAAAACTAAATGGGACCAACTTTCTCAAATGGTACTGAAATTTGAGGATAGTCCTCAAGTAAAAGAGAAAGGCTTATATCCTAGAGCAGCTTATTTCGAATAAGCCTATTGCCACTGCTCCAAGAGTTGAAATGGATGCTCACAAGAGGCATTCTGATGATGATTTGGATGTTGCTTGCCTTATGCTTACTACCATGGAATCTGAGCTTCAGAAGCAACATGAGAACATGGGGGTGTTTGATATGATTGAACATCTCAAAATGTTAGTCCAAGAGTAAGCTAATCATTAGAGGTTTGAGACCCCTAAGGCATTGTTTCAGTGCAAAATGCCTGAGGAAGTCCCGTGACACTGCCGTCCTTGGCCCCTGCCCGGGAAGCTTGTGAGAGCTAGTCTCACGGTGGTCGCAATTGGCTAGCTGTATATATGTATGGGTTAAAACTTCATGATACTAGTTGATTAACCTAGAATATGCAGGATGCATGCTCTTCATGCTTTGACTTGGATTAACAAAACCCATAAAACATTAACTTGGCTAAGAGATTTCCATAGAAAATAAGTTCAAATAGCCAAACCATGCAAAATCAACATTTATGTGAGTTTACTACACATAACAACTGTGTGCGAGCATGCAAATAGAAAGTAGACTAATGCCCTCACCCAAGAGCAACCCTAGAGTCTAGGACTCCTCAAAACATAGACCATGGAGGCAACTAAGAGTACTATATGTACAAGCCTCAACTGAGATCTTCTTGAACTAACTCCCACCTTGGATGCAAGTCCCAATGGCGAGTCTCAAAAGTCCTTGTTGAAGTGCTAATAGGGTCTACAGCCAAAGGAAGACTCTAGTTAATACTATTACTTGACCAACAAGTTACCTATGTAGACTAGAATCATAGGGATTCTCAAGTACAATACTTGTACAAAAGCTATTACCGTGATAACCCTCAACGGTTGCCCAACCCAACAAGTTCAGAATCTGCACAACATAACTAGAGAGTGAGAACATAAACATTCTCAGTAAAAGTCTTCATTGTACTTGCAAGAAAATTACTAAGGACTCTACATATGATAACATATGTAACCTGCTGTCAGCTCATACAGCCTGAGGGTCTAATATATGCATATATCTAGGTCCTTTGAGACCTCTCGTCATCCTGGTCCTTGAAGTACAAGGCAATGCCTTGTCCTCTAGCAAGCATAGCTTGCCAACCTAACTAGTGATAAATCACCAGTTAAACCCCTCCTTTATTATTTTATATAAGGAAATTATGGTGGGACTATTGTAGACTAGGCCATAAAGATCTTGTAGACTAGGTGCACTAAGGTTTCACCTTGCAACCTCGTGGCTACCGGCATGGCTAGGTCACCAAGGGTTCTAAACCTTTCACCCAAGCTAGTAATGCCTAGTTGTGATCTCTTGTAAACTACTTTTCTTGCTTATGGCACAAGTAACTATAAAACCTTACAAAACTCAAGAAAACTTTGAGGTCTTGGAGGACTTTCAGAAGACCCGGAGTACCCCCGAAATACTTAGACCCTAAGGTACCCTAGGAACCCCCTTAGGTCTCCCTTTGACCCTCTTAGCAAAACTTGGAAAATTCTGCTACCTTGCTTATGGTGAGGTGTAGCCACAGTTGGTAACGTTCTGGAAACTTTCTCCTGTATTGGCGACGCGTCACCATAGTTGGTGACGTTCTGCCAACTCTTTCTAGAATTGGCAATGCATCATGGGCACTGAACTAAAATTGGCGACGCGTCGCCAATCTATGAATTCTGCAGGATTCTTACAAATTTTGTTGCTATGAACTTTGGACAACTCCCAAACATATCAAACATGCTTCAAATGCCTCCAAACTCCATATACACATGAAACATGATACATATATTACAATTAACTATCACAAAGCCAATCTATGATGCATTATAACATCATCCAAATCACCATAAACCATGTAGTCCACCATGATTCAACCTAGTTCACTAACTTATGCTATTGCTAGAATTACTCAAATTCTTTAAGCAAACTCATACCAATAGCATTAATTGAACTTCAAAAACAACTCCCTTACCTTAACTCCAAGTAACAAGCAAGAATCAAACTCTTTTCCAATCCACAAAGGTCACCAAAGTACCACCTAAGTTCCAAGCAAAACATGGGCACCAAGCATCAAATTCTTGTTTCCTATCCAAAACCCAAGCTCCTAACCAACCAATAAACATGAATTCAATCAAGAACACATTGGTTACCTCCTACTAAAAATAGGGGATGGGAGAACACATGCCTCCAACCTCCAAAACCATGGTTTAACACTTGAAATGGGCTCCCAATGGTCTATATACCTTTGATGGCTTCTCTTTGCACCAAAAAGCTTGGATTTCAAGGTCAATTGGAAAGAAAAATGAGGTGGGAAGGATGAACTCGAAATTGTGGTAGCCATCCCTCACTTTCCCTACTTACTACCCTTACTTAACACAAAAGCCACAAAAGTGTTAAACTTAATACACTTAGGCCCCCATCTTTTCGTAACTTAGTTATTCTTCAATAATTCTTGTTTATTTCTTCAAGTTTGGGTTAAGGTTGAAAGTTAAGTTATAAAACTTCATTTTAACCACTCAGGACCAAGCCCAGCTATTCAGGATGCACCATTTTGCCCCTAAATCTCATTTAGTGCCTTAACTTCCCTGGAACTCAGTGAACTTCGATAAAATTTCCTATTCTTTATATGTAAACTTGAATTAAGGTTCCAAACTTAATTCAAAACACTTTACCTTCCTCAAGTATTCTTCCCACTAGTAGGGCCATAACATTCTCCCCTTCTTCTGGAATTTGGTACCCCAAATTCCGCTGCAATTCGAGAAAAACACTAGGATATTTTTTCAGTATATCCTCTTCACTATGATTAGAACAAAGGATATTAACCATCAAAATCCACTTAGGTCGAAGTTTCTTGACTTGCCTATTAAGTATTTGAACGGGTTTCTCTTCATAGGTCAAGTTTTCCTGAATGGGTTCCATTGAAGCATTAACTACCTGTCCCAGATCCACTGTGCATTTTTTAAGTAGACTAATGTGAAACATGTTATGCACTTTGATGACCGAAGTGTGGCCATACTAGTTACCTAAGGACTTCGGGAAAGAAGGGAGCCAGACACCTGAGGAATACCACCTCGGCAGAATGCCGGTACCTACCTCGGGAAATCAACGGACCATCTCCCTCGAGAAGGTGACCGAACTAATCTCGGAAACAGGTGATGCCCAGAGGTAACAGCCTGACTCTGGGAAAGGCCCCCACTACGAAGACGGACTTCGACCTAGGGGACCTCAGAGGCGCAGCAGAAGTCATCTAAGAGTCTCTGACACTTCGCCCGTATGCCCTGTACGGGCGTCCTCACATGAGCTTTGACAAAGTGACACGCCCCCCGTGTTGTCATGTCAGGGTACGATTGTTGCAGCTCATAGCTCGAGGAGCCTGCAGGTGGCCAAGGAATCGCACACCCAGCAGTACAGGCATCATCCAACCATACATGTGCCACAATCTTAAAGGCTCGCTTCCTCCTTTAAATACGCCAGGCACATGGCCATAAAGGAAGACGCTCCGGCTCCGGCTGGAAGAGAACAGGATAGAGAGAGGCCTGAAAACAGAGGGCACTCTCTCCTCTCCGCCTAAATACTCTCCTTCCGGCCCGCAGAAAGACACGCCAGGTACACATTTCTTGTACTTATTACGGTGTTTCCCACTGAAAATGGGCACTGAGTTGGTCGTCGGAGGTTCCTCCCCAGAAAAAGAGTCTGGGGACCTTCTAACCTTTGTCTTCTGAGTGTTCCAGCCAGGCATCCCTGGAGGATCTTTGTTTCGGGCCCTTTACCATGCCGTTGGAGCTTCACGTCACCTCCTCGCCATGGGACCAAGGAGCTGCTGGCCATCACTTGAGGCGATCCACCCAGAACATCAATTTTTCTCCAGGACCCCCTGCTGCCTTCATCACCGCACACAGCGGAGATGCCGGTCCCGCACAACCGGGCGGCATCATTTGGCGCCGTCTGTGGGAAATAGCTCCCAGGTTGCCGAAGTTGAAGATCGGCGTTCTAAGGGGAAGGGACTTTCGAGGTCTCTGCCCGCGCCAAACATTCAGTGGGCAACCGAATAATGGCAGCAAGGGTGCCTCCGCTCGAGGATAAATGCCCTCTGACTACTATCATAGGCTTCCTGTGCGAATACCCACGCCTTGTGATGGTCAAAATGATGCAGTAGTCAAGCCGAAAAAGGCCACAGCTAAGTGCAAACCAAAGCAGCTCCGCAGCGCTACCTCGATGAGGGGAAAAGTCCCGTGTCAAGTCACAAAAGTGTGGGGAGCAAAGATCAATGAGATGAGTCCCCTTCGAGAAGTAGGCCCCTTCGGGATATGGACTGCGGGAAATACGGGGTCAGGATGGCCCGGAGCTCCCCGAGTTCGGCACCGAAGGAAAAATTGCTATCTCCTTGGCAACAAAGTCAAGACCCATTGCCCTGAAAAGTCATCTATGACTTGACTAGTGCGCAGAAGGAACTGATTCTATTTCCCTGAACACGCTGTCACTGTTCGAAGTGACCTGCCCCTGTGCGACGTCACAAAAAAAAAGGGGGTAGAGCATTTAGAAAAAGCTATCAAAATGGTGCATCGAACTCGGAAAGTACTACATCACGCATGAGCATAGAAGGGCAGTGAACGCTCAGGTACCCACAGATTACACCGCCGAAATCCCAAAAGGAGGGAAGGCTGGAACCAATAAGGGAGATAGAGCGAAGGTAGACCTAGAATGGAAACTCCTTGCCAGTGGAACCCCAAGTGCAGAACATCAGGACGCTGGGATACCCCCTCGGGAGCCCGAAGGCAAGAAGGCCACCAAAACGATCAAATTTTGATTACCAAAAAGTGTTGGGCCATCTAAGTATGACAACGCCAGGTATAATGACCTCGCACAAAAGGCTAAAAGATCCTGTCGGGAGAAACCTTGAAACCTAAGGGTCCCAAAAATCCTCATGAAGCAGCAGAAAGTGCAAAGGCGTTCCGGATGATATTTCCTGGTTAAGGGAAAACCATGCAGGCAAAGGTACGTAACTCCATTATTATTATATATCGGTAAAAAAGGTGCAGGACAATTCGTCCAGTAAGCTCGACATGAAAATAGCCAAGGACGAGCCACCACCCGAAGACTGCCTTCTGAGCGGATAACCTCGAAAAGATTACACCAAGCCGCTCCTGACAGCACCCGAAGATGTGAAGTAGAGGAATACTTCACTGAATGGGGTAGGGCAGGACTCCTAGCAACCATTGCACAGAAAGTTCGTCTGGAAGAAGATAATATGCTGATTTGGCATACCAACAATGGTGTTGGCCAAAAATGATTTCCGGTCTATAGACAAAGGATTTCAAGAATCCATCACCAAGCTCCGGTATAAGAAAGCACTTCGGCCTACTAGCTCAACTTCCGAGCAACAGACAGGCAAAGTTGCCAAAAGAGCTATAAAAAAGGGGCTACAAAAGAGGTTGGAGAAAGCAAAGGAAAAACGGCCAGGAAAATTTCCTATCGTACCTAAGAGTTGCCAAACAACTTTCAAAGGAGCGAAAAGGGGAAATACCTTTCTCACCAACCTCCAATACGAAGGCCACCATCCTTTCAAAGTAGTGCGACCACCCATTAAAATACGAGAGTTCGGCGAAAGAGGAAGCGACCTCGGGTTAAGAAATAAGCTCGACCTAAGGGGCTGATGGCGTGGAGCCTCATCGTTTATAGTCATGGTGACTGGTGGAGAGACTTCTGGGAGGAAGAACGCCTGGAGGATGGATCGCCCAAGGGAGTGTGCCTGAAAGCTCAGAAACAAAGGGTTAGGAGGCCCCCGGAATGTGTTTCCGGGGGGGGGGGGGGGGGGGGGGGGGGGGGGGGGGGGGAGCCTCCGACGCCCAAGTCAGTGGTTGGCCAAGAAAAGGCAGAGGAAATAGCACACAAGAGCTGAAGAGTCTCGCCTGGTGATTTTCTCAGAGTCTGGGAGTGAGATCTCTGCCAACCAACCTCCTGCCAAGTATTTATTTCCTGGTATTTATAGGAGTGCCTAGCCCGTTCAGATCGCGACACGTGTTCGGTCGGATGTTTCCTGAATTTCTGGGCGTAGGAGACAGATAGCTGGTAGCAGGTTGCCTTGAGCCATGTGCTGAGATGGGCCATGATGTGATTCTGATGGCGTCCGTGTGTCAGAGCGCCTTTTGAGGCGGCTTGTGACGTCTGTGAAAGGACGTGTCAGAGGCTTCCTTAAATGCTTCCATAAATGCTCCTGCCGTACTCCCGAGGTCCCTGGGTGAGGTCGTCCTTTGGTACGGACAGAGCCTCTTCGGGAAACAAGCCCTCAGTTCGGGGGTTCCCAGTTTCAGGGAGTTCCGCCTTCGGGGATATCATGTTCGGCTCGCTATGTCTGGTGCCGCTTTTCCGAAGGCGATCTGTTCACAACCTTGGGTTGGGCAAGTAGTGTCCTCGGGTTTTCCTGGCGTGCCGGGCTCGGAGCTCTTCGGCTATCTCCCGAGGTGCATGATCACACCTTTTCTCGGGTAGCGCCAGCTTCTTCTGGCCATTCTTGTGGCAGGGAGTTCGGCCAGATAGAGGCGATAGCGTTTGGCTATCACATGCCCCCCTTTGGAAAGCCGAAGTGAAGACTTCAGTTTTGCATCTCTTTCCGAGGTTGTTTATGGGAGTCTCTTTGGAAGCTCAACCTGTTCCGAGGATGCGCCTTTTGCCCGAAGATCATGGGCTCTTCGGCCTTGGCCTGTTCTTTGGTGTCTTCGAGGCGGAGCCTGTGCCGAAGATACACCTCTTGCCCGAAGGTCATGGGCTGTTCGGCCATAGCCTGTCTCTTGGCGTCCTCGAGTTGGCCTGCTCTTTGTTTCTGCAGGTCTGTTTGGCCAAGCGTGTCAGTCTGAGCGGCGCGTCCCAGTTTTCCAGGGATGTCAGAAGACGTGTCCCAGTTTTCAAGGGACGTTTGGAGGACGTGTCCCCCATTTTTGCGCAGCGGTTGACACGTGGCGCTTTGCCATTGGAGGAGAGTCGCGTCGGTTACAGAGGGCGCGCCTTTTCAGGTGCAGAGAGCAGTTACGGCGACGGTTCGCCTCCAAAGGGTACTTATGACGATGTTTCGGTTACCCACCTCTGGCTTATAAATAGCCCATTCCATCATAAGTTCCTTTTGCTTTTTCTTCTGCTCTTTTCTCTGCTTTGCCCCTGTTCTTGCACTTTCTTGCTTTCTGTGGCGGAGCTACCTTAATCAGAGCTTTTTTCCAGCCAACTTTCACGACGGCGTCCTCAGATTTTGGCAAATCTTTCGGTGGGTTTTTGTTTTCCAGAGCGTTTTGATCCCTCTGTTCTTTTGAGTTTTTCTCTGGAAACTGTTTTCTTCCGTTTTCAAACTCGTTTTCATGTCGAAAATGCCCATTCCTGAGAGCTGGCAGCCTCTTTTAGCCCATCCTTGTTGCACCACCCCTGCAAAGTTAGAGAGGTGGAAGAAAAAATTCTTTCTTCCCTCTTACGCCATTACTAGGCTGCCTCGTTCTAGCCATTATGCTTTTTCAAACCATAGTAAGGAGGTTACCGTTTTCCGAGCCCAGCTGAAGGCCGGTCTTCGGTATCCTCCCCCGAAGATGGTGTGCGAGTTCTGCAAATTTCATGGCATTGCTGTGAACCAGCTTCCCCCGAACTCGTTCTGCTATTTTAACGCCTACCTCTGCATGTGTGGCGTCTTCGGGATAGAACCCCATTTCATAATCTTTATGCAGTACTACAAGCTCTCTGTGGTCCCGAAGGGTGGCTTCTATTTCATGCTACCTCGGGGATCCGGGAGCAAGAAATTCATGTTCACCTTCGCCACTAAGGATAGCTGGCGGGGGTGGCAACTGGCGGGGGTGGCAACAGAAGTTCTTCTTCCTGAAGATGGACGAGGCCTGGTCGTACGTTCTGACCAAATGGGCTCAGGGAACACTGGATGTGGACGTTGTTGATCCGAGGATGCTGCTGACCCCAGAGTTGGCTCCCGTGTTCGCGGATTTCGACGCCCGCATTCGGGCTGTCTCTGACTGGGATCCCGAGGTCGCTCCGTGCGCCCTTTACCCTTTTCCAATCAACTGGAAGTTGATGACCGAAGAGGTCCTTCGGGAATTAAAGGTGGTAAAGGAGCACGAGACTGACCTCAAGATGCCAGCTCCTGCCATCGCCGGGAAGGATTCCTGGTTGGTCAAGCTTCTTAAGGAGGAAATTTCTTTCGAAAAGCTTGTCGAAAGTGAGTCATCTTCTACTCCTTTGCTGTTTTTTCCTCGGACTTACGCTGATGTTTCTCTCCTTTTTCAGAGATGGGCGACGGGACTGCCGCCTATTACAAGTCCCTTTTCTCCGGCCAAGTGGAGAAGGGGGAGCAGACAAAGAAGGCGGCTTCCCGAAGGCGGAAGTCCGTTGGTGCTGGTCCCTCGGCTAAACGGGCGAAGAAGACTGTTCTTTCCTCCCCTTTGGAAAGTATTGGGGAGGGAAACGAGGACGCCGAGGTTGCTGTCACTTCGCCGCCTGATGATTCGGCCGAGGTCCCTGCTTCCGCCGACGTCCCTCCAACCGACGTCCCTCCCCAAAGTCCTACTGCGTCGCAGGCCCTCCTTGATGTAGTGGTAGAAGTACCTTCTGCCGAGGAGCGGCGCAGGCGGAAGGGCAAGGGCATTTCGACCGAGGAGGCCGAGGACTCCGAGGACGTCGTTGTCGAGGTTCCACCAGGTTTGTTTCCAGACAAAGTGTACTTCCTTTGTTTTTTCTGGATTGTCTTCTTTGTCTTTAATCTCCTTCTCATTCTTACCATGCAGGGGAGTTGACTACCCCTGACTGGGCGGCCGAACATGCTCGGAAGCGAGCTCTTCGGGACGCCAAAATCCCGCCAAAATCCCGCAAGGGAAGATACCAAAGGAGCCTTTCTGGACGTTCACGGAGGACATGAATTTGTACTCCGAGGACTGTCCTCAAATGGCGAAGGAAATTTCGAAGGGGGTGCTTACTGAGGCCTCCTTCAAGGCTATTGTGGCGACCTATCCGGAGGACAACGATCTCGCCGTGAAAGTTACCGAGCATGCTGCTCAGGTATACTCTTCAGACCTATTTCCTTCAATTTTTTCCTAAGTGTTTGGCTCTTACTGACCTTGCGTTTATCTTCTTCGCAGCTGCTGGGGTATGCTGGCTACCTCCGAGTTCGGGTGGCCAGGGAGGCTGTGTTCCGAACTACGGCCTTAGATACTTTAGAAAAGGCGAAGGCCACACGCCTGGAGTTGATCGCCAAAAACCAGCAGCTAGCGGATGCTGCGAAGGAGAAAGTTGCTGCCCTTCGGGAGGAGTTCCGGAAGGAGAAAGAAGAACTTGAGAAGGACTCCTCCCAGAAGATTACTGACCTCGGCGAGCAGATAAATGGAATGCTGGCCGCCAACGAAGAGCTTCTAAAGGATAAGTCAGAATCTGACAAGATCATACTGGCGCTGTCAGCTGAGAAAAACATCCTTGCAGCCGAGGTCGTGTCCTTGAAGAAGGATCCGAAGGGGAAGGAGCAGATAAAGGCGCTGGAAGAGGAGATCGCGGATCTGAAGGACGAGCTTGACGACCTTGAGCTTGAGAAGAACGAGTCTGATCAAATGGCCAATGTTGCCTTTCAGGACGGCTTCTGCCTTGCTCGGCACCAAGTCCTCCAGAGGTTCCCAGATCTGGACCTCTCTTTTCTAGAGGCTCTAAACATTCCTGGGGGACCTCGGTGGGAATGGTCCAAGGTCGAACATTTGAACCTTCCTCCTTCAATTCCAGCGCCAAAGGTGGTGGAAAAGGGCGGGCCAGCGAGTGGCTCTCGGGACGCCGCGAACCCTTAGGCTATTTTAGGGCCCCTTTTCCTTCCCTTCTATTTTGTATTCCTTCTTCGGGCACTTCTTTATTGTAAAGCAGCTTACTCCTTAACGAAGACTTTTTTGGCTAAGTGTTTCTTCAAGTTTCTTTATTTTCATTGCCCCGAACGCATTTGCTCAAGAGACTTCGGAAAACCTGCAATCAAAGAAACTCTTTTACCTTCCCTTGGCCGAGCCTGTTCGCTCCAGAGGCTTTTTGGAAAGTCTGAAAAATTTGACTAAGTCTTTTTGCAGGCTTTTGCATTTCCATTTTGTCCCGAACACGTTCGCTCGAGGGACTTCGGAAATTCCTTAGTCAAAAAATTTTCCTTCTTTTCCTTTTGTCCCGAGCATGTTTGCTCAAGAGACTTAGGAAATCTTTCGAGAGTTGTTTTCCGTTTTTCCCGAGCGTGATGGCTCAAGGGACTTCGGAAAACTGTCTCTGCGCTTATTTCGGCGAGTACTTCTGCGACGTTCTTGTTTCCCATCTTTCCCGAGCATGATGGCTCAAGGGACTTCGGAAAACTGCCTCTGCGAGATTTCTCCATCTTTTCCCGAGCGTGATGGCTCAAGGGACTCTGGAAGGTCAATCTGCGCTTTATTACGGCGAGCATCTTCGCGGAATTCTGCTTTGCACAATTTTGGATACTTAAGAACTTTCCTTAAGAGCATTCTGTACTTACAATTCCTCCGCTTCATCTTAGGCGTAGAATTTTTTCAAGGCGTCTGAGTGCCAAGTATTTTTCAATTCTACGCCTTCGGCGTCGCCAAGTTTGTACACGCCTTTTCGTACTTCGGCGAGAACCAGATAAGGTCCTTCCCAGTTTGCGCGAAGTACTCCGTGGGACGGCCTTCGGGGTGCAAAGTCAGCCTTTCGGAGAACGAGGTCTCCCTTCTTGATTTCTTTTGGCCTGGCCCGTAAGTTTACAGCCGCGGCCACTCTTTGCTGAAAAGCTTTTCTTCTCAGCTCGGCTATTTCTCTGTGTTCGCCGACGAGGTCGAGCTTGGTTCTGAGGCCGAGGTCGTTTCCACCTTCATCAAATATTTGCACCCGTATTGATGGTCTGACTATCTCGACTGGGATAATGGCCTCTGTCCCGAAGACTAGTGAAAAGGGAGTTTCCCCTGTGGCCCTTCGGGGCGTCGTTCGGTAGCTCCACAATACGCTTTGGAGTTCTCCTGGCCATTTCCCTTTTGCTTCTCCCAGTCTCTTTTTCAGGCCATCTTTTATGGTCCTGTTCGATACTTCCACCTGCCCGTTACTTTGGGGGTGAGCTACTGGGGCGAAGTGCATCTTTATTCCGAGGTCGCTGATAAATTCCTGGAATCCTTTGTCTATGAATTGGGATCCATTATCAGCTACTAGTACCCTCGGTATGCCAAATCTGCATACAATGTTCTTCCATACGAACTTCTGCACTTCTTTTACCGAGATAGTTGCCAGCGGTTCTGCCTCGACCCATTTAGAGAAATAGTCCACTGCTACAACGCAGAATTTCACGCCTCCGGGTGCTGTGGGGAGTGGCCCAATAAGGTCTATACCCCAGACTGCGAACGGCCAAGGATAGTCAGTCGAACTTACCGTCTCCGAGGGTGCCCTCTGGACTGTGGGGAGTGGCCCAATAAGGTCTATACCCCAGACTGCGAACGGCCAAGGATAGTCAGTCGAACTTACCGTCTCCGAGGGTGCCCTCTGGATGTTCGCGTGTCTCTGGCAGCTACCACATTTTCGGACGAACTGTCTTGCGTCCTTTCTCAGGGTAGGCCAGAAGTATCCTTGGTGAAGTATCACCGCTGCAAGGGCATCAGTTCCGATATGTGAGCCACACATGCCTTCGTGGACCTCTTCAAGGATCATTTCAGTATCCTCTTCAGCCACACATCTCTGCAGTGGATTTGCATATCCCTGCCGGTATAACTCTTCACCAATCAGGAAGAATCAGCCGGAGCGTCTTCGCAGTCTCGCAGCGTCGCCGGGATCTTCGGGGAGCATATTTTCTGTGAGGTATCTCTTTATGGGATCTTTCCATCCTTTTCCCGAGGTCGCTATGCTCAGCACTGAGATGCTCGGATGGTCTAGCACCTCGGTGTATGTTTTCGACTTCGCTAAGCAATCCGCCTCAGTGTTATTCCGCCGAGGTACATTTTCGATCCGTACGGCGTCAAACTCTTGGATGAGCTTTGCTACCAGCTCGTGGTATTTTGCCAAGATTGGGTCCTTCGCCCCATAATCTCCTGCCGTCTGCCGAACTACCAGCTGGGAATCGCTGTGAGCTTTTAAGTTTCTCACGACAATCCTTCTGGCCAAGCGTAATCCCGCTATGAGGGCTTCATACTCAGCCACATTGTTTGTGACGCTGAAGCTGAACTTGATAGCCTTCATTACCTCCAGGCCTTCGGGTCCTCTGATAACTATTCCAGCTCCCTGGTGTTTGGAACCCCGAGGCTCCGTCAACATGAAAGGTCCATTCTGGCTCACCCTCATTCGGATCTTGGTGGCTGTCCTCAGTGGTGGGTATTTTGGCGATAAAATCTGCCAGTGCTTGGGCCTTTATGGCCTTTCGAGGTTCATATATGATTTTGTGCTCGCCAAGCTCTATGCACCACTTGGAGAGCCTTCCCGAATGATCAACTTTCTTCATAACATCCCGTAGTGGTAGACTACTTCGGACGATGATGGGGTGAGCCTGAAAGTACGGTCGCAGCCTTCTTCCTGCAAGCACCAAGGCGTATATAGCTTTTTGAAGCAAAGGGTACCTAATTTACGCGCCATGCAGGGACTTGCTGACGTAATAGACTGGCCATTGTTTTGGGCCTTATTCTTTAATGAGGACCGAGCTTACAGCTTTCTCCGTGACGGCGAGGTACAATACAAGTGGCTCTCCCTCCCGAGGTTGTCGTAGAGTTGGCAGGTTGGCCAGGTAGACTTTGAGTTCTTCCCAGGCCTTTTGGCAATCTTCATCCCAAGGATGATCATTCCTTCTGAGGTCACCTTCCCTTTTTGCTGCCTTTGTGAGGACTTTGAAGAAAGGTCGGCACCGATCTCCGTACCTGGAAATAAACCTGCTTAGGGAGGTTATTCTTCCGGTAAGCCTTTGCACGTCTTTGACCGTGACAGGAGTTCGGAATTCAAGCAGAGCCTTAATCTTCTCGGGGTTAGAGTCAATGCCTCCTTCGGATACCATGTACCCAAGGAACTTTCCCGAGGTTACCCCGAATATGCACTTTTCAGGATTGAGCCGAATCCCAAAGGCTCTGAGCTTTTGGAAGGTTTCCTCTAGATCTGCAACGTGGTAGAGAGGCAGCTTGCTCTTGACTATCATATCATCAACATATACCTCCATGTTTCTCCCCATTTGGTCCTTAAACACCTTGTTCATCAATCTTTGGTAGGTGGCTCCTGCATTCTTGAGCCCGAAGGGCATCCTGATATAGTAGTACGTTCCTCCCTCGGTGATGAAGGCAGTTTTTTCTTCATCTTCGGGGTCCATCCTTATTTGATGGTAGCCACTGAAGGCGTCAAGGAAACTTAGGAGCCCATATTCCGCAGTTGAATCTACCAGCTGATCTATTGGCGGCAGAGGGTATGAGTTTTTCGGGCAAGCATCGTTCAAATTTCTGAAATCGATGCACATCCGGAGTTTGCTGCTACCTTCTTTTGTGGCGATGACCACGTTGCTTAACCATTCGGGGTACTTCACTTCCCTGATAACTTTGGCTTCCAACAGCCGCTGGACTTCGGTTTTGACAAAGTTGCCCTTATGGGCTGAGATGCTTCGTTCCTTTTGCCGGACAGGCCTTGCTTCCGGGCTTACTTTGAGGCTGTGCTGTATTATGCCAGGGTTTACCCCCGGCATATCTTCTGGCGAGTAGGCAAACAGATCTTTATTTTCCAGCAGAAAGGATACAAGTTTTTCCTTGTCACCTTCGGCCAAGCTCTTCCCTATTCGGGTAGATTGTCCTGGGACAAGATCTACTGCTTCCGTTTCTGCCTTTGCGGGATCTTCTCCTTTGCCTTTCTCCTGCGCCTTTGCCTCCACCGCTTGTGTAGAGTTGTTTGCCAGAGCCTTTCGTGCTTTCACAAACACCTTTCTTACCTCGGCCTGGTCTATGAAGATCTCTGCATCTCCATCCTTGGTGGCGAATGTGATAGTCAAGTACTTCACATCAGGGCTATCAGTAGTATGACTAACTTCTAGAAAAGGTGTCTTTCACCACCCTCGGATCTATAAGCCTACCAACGTTGGGAAAGTTGATCCACCATCCTCAATAGAGGAACATGTTTCCTGAAGGTGACTCATTCTGCCGAAGGGCCTTCCCTAATAGCCCTTAGGGAAACCTCTACCTGAAGACGTCTCATGCTTCCCCAATAGCCCTCACGGAAAACCTTTACCTGAAAAGGTCTCATGCCCTGAAGGGGTCTCACAGACATATGACAAATATGGTTAGGGGGCCTCGAACAAAAAGACCTCATACACGCCGCTACCCTCTGGCTAGAATGGCCTACGCCTAGCTGGAGATACCTATCTCTGAAGGTATAGATCGAATCTGACCGAACACGTGTCATGATCTGAATAGGCTGTGTCAAACAACCTCATCCCTCCAGCCTTCTATAAATACTTAGGAAGGACATTCGTAAGAACAGGACATAGAACTCTCGTTATTTTCCCACTCCATGTACCTTACTACTACTACTCTCATAAATACTGACTTGGGTGTCAAAGGCTCTTCCCCCAGAGACACACTCTAGGGAGCTCCTAACCCTTTCTCTTCTAAGTGTTTTAGACATCTTCATACTGGAAGTTCTCCCTGTAGGCTAGCATGTCATTCGATGAAGATGCCATTGGGCATCGTCAAGAATTCACAACCAACCTTGAGACAAAAATGCACTTTGCCCTAGTTTCCCATCCTTAGAGCAATAGACAAGTTAAGGTGCCTAACAGGACTATAAAAGAAAATCTGAAAAAGTGGTTGAAAGAGGCAAAGGGGAAATGGCTGGGAGAACTCCTGAGTGTGGTATTGAGTTACCAAACAACTCTGAGAAGAGCCACTGGAGAAACACCTTTCTCACTTGTCTTCGGCACTGAGGCCATTATCCCCGTTGAAGTTATACAACCATCTATCAGAATACAGGTGTTCGACGAAGAAGGGAACAATCTCAATTTAAGAACCAAGTTAGATATGATTGATGAATATAGAGAGATGGCCAAACACAGTAGAAAATATTTTCAACAGAGGGTAGCCATCGCTACAAACTTGCATGTTAGGCCTAAAGGGATCAAGAAAAGAGACCTGGTTCTCCGAAAGGCTGAGCCAGAACCTCGAAGACCATCTCATGGTGTAGTTTAGGCAAATTAGGAAGGACCTGATTGGGTCCTCAAGGAGGTTCAGCAGGGAGTCTATAAGCTTGGAAATATTGAAGGAAAAGAGTTGAAAAACACATGGCATTTTGACTCTTTGAAAAAATTCTACACTTAGAAAATTTTCGGGCGAAAAATTGTCTAGAGTACTCCCCGAAGGAGGTGAACTGAATATGGCTGCTGCTGAAAGTGCATGAGTAGTATTGTACATGTTTTACTAAAGGTGGTCAACTGAATATGGTTGATCCCAAAGGTACTTAACTATATCTGCACAAAGCAAGTTTTACTGAAGGTGGTTGACCAAACATAATTGATCCTGAAGGATGATACATGCTACTCGCCAAGTATAACCGAGCATTGCCTTTGAAGAAATTAACGTTGTGGATCCTTGATAATATCTTTTAAGGATAACACGGGACCGAAGATGCTAAACACTGAAGATGGCGAAACACGGAAGATTGAAACACTACCAAAAGTCATACCCATCCTGGACTTAGCCAAAATTGAGCAACAAAAAGGGAAGTTCCATTGAATCCCAGGGATGAAGTACAAAGTACAAAAAAAAAAAACATGTCCTATTGGTTATTGGGTCCATCACCGGGTTCCTTAGCAACAGCACCCTCGCTGTCACCATCTTTAGCGGTGTCATCATTCTTATCATCAACAGCCGAAGGTGGATGGGTTGGAAGGTTGATGTACTCAATTCCTGACAAGGGTGAAGAAGGACCTTTGGGGATCTCAAGGGCTTGTAGAGAAAAGATGTCGAGGTTCGGGTACTGGGAAAGGACTTGATGACGGGCAAGGCAGAAGCCATCGTGGATTGAGGACTTGGTTGCCTCATCTAACTTTTCCTTCTCATCCTTCAGATCCTCCAACTCATTCTTCAATGCTCAACCTCCTTCTCCAATTTCTTCTTCTTCTTCTTCTTTTCCTTCGTAAGCTGTTCGATCTCGGCAAGAAATTCGGCATTGATCCCCAATGCCTTATGAGATCAGCAACAACGTCTTCTTTTTCCTTTTGAAGGGCATCACCCTCCAAAGATAGTTCCATGACCACCACAGTGAGGATGAAAATTTTGGAACTGAACTCCTCAACTAGCCCCTTCTAGCTATTCAGCACTTTCTGCCAGAGGTTGGCCAAGTCCTCTTTCACAATTTTGTTGAGCTCGTCATATTTATCAATCGAGCTCGCAAACAGTCCCTTGGCCTTGGCCAAGTTCTCCTCTGACTGACTTCCAACTAAAGATTGTTTGGCTACCCAGGCATGAAAGTACCCTTTGTATGGCAACAGCTGGAAAAAAGAGAACTCCAAATGTGGGTCACAAGCAATAGAAACTCAAAATTTTTTCTAAGTCCTATAGGCTAAGGTTTACCTGGGTAGCGTGCTTGGTCATTCGAGAGGTGAAGACCTCCTCATTAGGGCACTCCTTGGTTAAAGTTTAGAAGGTTGCGTTGGTCATAATGCTCTTTGCCATCTGAGGGGCCATCTTCTGGTTGTCTTCGGAGAATAAATCCATGTCCTTGGTAAAGTTCCAGAAGGGCTCCCTTAGGACCTTGTCCTTCAGTATCTTGGAGTCCCAAATAGTCCTCCACTAAAGGTGGTCTGTCATCCAAACTGATCGGGCCCTATCCTCTGCAATGTCATACTAAAGTTCCATTATTGCATTATCTCTTAGCCATTCAACTACAATTTCTAAAATACCAAAAAATTCCAAACTCATAGATGAATCGCTAAGAGACAAACCTGGTAGAAGTTTGGCGGCCTCTCCGTCACACTCACTAACATCCAGCACTTCGGTAGGAACATCTTTGCCCTTCCTTCTTTGTCTCTCTTAGGCCTCTTCGGTTAAAATCTCCCCTAACGAAGTCATCAATGTCTTGACAGTAGCATTGGGACTTGGAGGGGTTGAGTAGATGGCCAACTTCGAGGGTGGGTCAGTAGACAAAGGCATTTGGTCAACCACCTCAATTTGGTCTTCACGAGGAGGGGGAAGGGAGTCCTCCCTGTTTTTCTTCAACTTCGGTGTTAAGGATGATCCAGCTGACACCTTCTTCTTCTGCTGTTCCCCTTTCTTCGCCTAGCCGAGGAACAGGCTATTGTAAATGTTAGTGTTGTGCTCAAAAGCCAATCATGAGATGATTGTATTTTTGCACAATGAGTCATGATATTTTATTAAGGCATTAATCCATCAATTTTGTTTGTTGTTTTGTTTTTGCGTAACTTAACAAACATAATCGTAACCCTAGAATAATGATATTCTTAAACATCCATGGTCTAGTATTATTGTGGAGCGGGTTGCAATAATACATAGCGACTAGCATATGTGGAGACTAATATGAGATATGTAGTCTACATATGGGTACAAGTTGGAGAACTTGTATACTGGACCGACCCACCATGAGAACACTATATGGATCATTATATGAGTGTCATAAGTGATTCTCATAGTGATCATGGTATATGTAGTCCTTCGACCTAAGCTCATCAATGTTCCCTACATGTGAGTCACATACTTTGATACTTTCCTTTGTTGCTCGTAACTGAGTGAACTTGAAGGAGGTCATTGGGTATGTCACATATCATGCGGAGGGATTTGTATGATCAAGATGGGATTTGTCCCTCCTATGTAACAGGAGTGATATCTTTGGGCCCCTTGATAGAGTGAGACTTAGAAAGTGCATGGCCATGCTCGGATGAGTTGATATATGATATCAATGTCATCAGTTTAAGTTGGTCTACTCGGTAATCAAGAAACCAAAGATTGGGCTATACAAGAGTGACACATTCCATGTCTCGTGCTTAGTGTTGATATCTTGGACAAAGGGACAATGGCATATATCGGTGATGATCACAAAGGTTTAGTTGATTCACCGAGAATCTTGTCACTTGGGTACCAATGATGTGTTGCTAGACACCGCTCATTGCCTATGATCATAAATGTGATTTATGATCATTGCCAACATGGCAAGAGCCTATTGGGTCACACACATAGAGATATTTGGATCATTAGAGTGCATGGGCTGATTATTTGGGTTATGGTTTCACTTTAATTTCGTATTAATAATGGGCAAAAAAGTTGAACCATTATTAAGCCCGAAATTAAATCCTAATTGGATTAGGGCTTTGAAACCCAATAGGCCTGGAAGTTGAGTCTCACTATAAATACAATGTTTAGTGAGAAATTCGCTGCCTTTTGGCCTACCCTCCCAAAAAGGACAGCCACACTCTTCTCTTGCACTTCCTTGGAGGACGCAAGCTAGCACTACGAGTAGAAGAGAAACACATCTGCCGGGATGTCATGGAAGCATGGTTGTCCTGAACAGGCTCATGTGGATACCATAGAGAGCTTGAACACGTCAACTGTTCAGGTTTTGTGATTTGACTCTACAGTTGGGTGAAATATCTCAACTGAAAATTAGGTATGAAAACTTTCGAACACCCGGTTTACCCCATTTCACTTGGATCCTGGAGGGTTTTAGTTAAATTCCACTGCGCTTATTTGGCTCCTGAAACCCTGCACTTTTTACCCCTCACACTTCAATCACTATGGTGAGAATTACACAATATAATAGTCTTTGATGATTATGCCACACTTTGTAATTCTCCCATTCTTGTGATGTGGTAACACAGTTGGTTTGGCTAGTTCCATGGCAAGGGAACACCTTGGGCACGTAGTTGTAATGTGAACACCATCCTAGGAAGTTGTTTTGGACCTCATTCATGAGGTAGGCTTCATAGAAGGATATGCAATCCTCCAAGGTGGGGAGTACTACTAGGTCGGGTAGATTACTCCAGAAGATCGAAAACTTGAACCTAGAAACTAGGATGGTTTAGGCAACACTGAAAAAAGTTGAGGATGCACTGACCTAAACGATAAACATTGCTCATGTAGGCTACAAAGCAACCAAGGTGATGCCCTTCAGCATCTCCTTCGTGTGTCATGGTGAAGGTGGCAGGAACCCGTGGAAATGGTTGGAGGCCCAGGACGAGTGCAGCTGAGAATATCACCTGAAAATGATAGGAAACAAGGGTTAGGAGGTCTCCAGAGTGTTTTTCCGGGGTGGAGCCTCCGACGCCCAAGTGAGTATTTTGAGGTAATCAGACGATTAAAGAGCAGAGATGTATTTTATCTCAAATTAATGTTCCCCCCTTACCTGGAATAATAACCAAGTATTTATAGGGGGACGAATTGTAGTTGTCCTTCTCGGTTGGTCGGCCCAGATCATGACACGTGTTCGGCAAGATGCGTTCCACGTCTTTTGGTCAATAGAGGACTCCTAGTCGGCATGGGCTGCCAGGCTAAGGCTCTGAGATGACCCGAAAGTGGCGTGCTGGGGTGTCCCTGCAGGCGGCGTGTCAGGACGCGGCTGGGGGACGGATTATCGGGGATACGTCAGAGGGTCCTTAAATGCTCCATAAATGCTCCATAATTGCTCCTGCCATACTCCTGAAGTCTTCTTCGGTAGAAGAGACCTTTTCATAGAACTTGTCTCCCGAGGTCACTTTTGATATTGCAGGAATGTACCTCCCGAAGGTGACCTTTCCCAGGGACACCCCCACT
The DNA here is from genome assembly GCA_005392925.1 of Aquilaria sinensis. Taxonomy (NCBI): domain Eukaryota; kingdom Viridiplantae; phylum Streptophyta; class Magnoliopsida; order Malvales; family Thymelaeaceae; genus Aquilaria; species Aquilaria sinensis. Next base: position 25,638 of record SMDT01001978.1, on the reverse strand, counting down.
TCCGGGGATAGCCTGTCCGTCCCCCGAGGTTCGCATTGTCACTTCCTGGCACGAAGAAATGCCGAGACTGGATTTCCCGAGGTCGAACATCCTTCCTTCTGTGGTGGGTGATCTCTATTCCGAGGTTGGTGCTTTGCTTAAACCCGTGCCTCCGAAGGGTGATCAACACTTTGGCTATCACATGCCCCCTCCTGGGAAGTCGAAGCGGAGACTTCGGCTTCATGCTTTTTGGGAAGGCTTCTTTACCGCACTTGTGGTTGGAGTTTTTCTCAAGAAGTTGCTCTTTTTCAAAAGGCATTCCTTCACAGCCGAGGTACCTTTCCCTAGTTCTGTGGTCTCAAGGTACGCGCGGCTTTGGCTTTTGCCTTCTGCTGCTGCAGGTTCGTGAACCGTCGCACCCTTTGGTCAAACGTGTCAGTTATGGATAAGCGTTCCTGGGTTTTCGCGATGTCAGAGGGGCGTGCCCTAGTTCTTCGCATTGGATGACACGTGGCCGCTGGTGGATGGCGGGGTAGTTACGCCTGTCACGCTTTAATCACGTCTCTTCGCCTTTGAGGAGTAGTAATGAGTCTGTTGCACTTCCGAGGGATAATAATGACGACGTTTCATTTATCCTCCTTGGTCTATAAAAGTACCTTTTGGCTCATTCTTTGCCTCACTCTTTGCTTTTGCTCTCATCTGCTCTAGAGCCTTTTCTTGCCTTTCCCCTTCTTTTCAGCGGCGGTTTCTGCGGCGGAGCGATTTCCGGCAATTTTTGCGGCGGCGTTCAGTAATTTTAGCAAGACCTTTGGTGGGTGCTCCCTTCTGTAATTCTTTTCTCTTCTTTCTTTCGAGGCCATTTTTCCTAGGTCTCTTTGTTCCCTTACCCTTCCGGAGTCATCCTTCTTTTTGTGAGAAATGTCTGACCTGACCCCGTTGCCAGTTGTTCGACCTCTCCCCGAGAGTTTTCTTCATCTCGAATCTCATCCTTGCGCTACCACTCCGGAGAAGGTGAAGAAGTGGATGGCCAAGTATCACCTTCCTTCTTACCTTGCCCCGAGGTTGCCCATCCCGGGTACCTACGGCTTTATGCCGGGTTTGCATGAGGTTACCGTTTACCGAGCTCAACTGAAAGCCGGTCTTCGGTACCCTCCTCACCGCATGATCTGCGAATTTTGCGATTTCCACGGGATCGCCGTGAACCAACTTCCCCCAAATTCTTACTCCTACTTCAACTCTTTTCTCTGCATGTGTGGGGTTTTTAAGATAAAGCCCCACTTCCTTTTCTTCATGCAGTACTACAAACTCCACCCGGTCCCGAAGGGCGGCTTTTACTTCCTGCTTCCCCGAGGGTCTGGGAGCAAAAAGTTCACCTTCACCTTTGACAACAAGGACAGCTGGCGGGGGTGGTAGAAGAAGTTTTTCTTCCTGCCGGTCACCAAGCTATGGCATCATGTGCCCACCAAATGGGCTTCGGGGACCCTGAAGATGGATGTCATTGACCCCCGGAGGCTCCTAACTCGGGAGCTGGTTGGCGAGTTTGTTCAATTTGATAGGCTTATCTGGGCCATGGCCGACTGGGACCCCGAGGTCCCTCCGCGTTCACCTTACCCTTTTCCCATCAAGTGGGACCTCATAACCGAGGAGGTTCTTCGGGAGATGGGAGTGGTGAACGCGCACAAGAGTGACTTCGGTTTACCCGTGCCCGTTCTTTCGAGCAAGAAGTCCTGGATAGTCATGCTCCTTCGGGGGGAGATCACATATGAGTATTTTGCCAAGAGTAAGTCTCTTCCCTGGTTTCGATATGTGTTTTCCTTTTGGACTTACACTGATATCTTTTCATTTTGCAGAGATGGGCGATCAATCTGCCAAATACTACAGGTCGCTTTTCCTTGGCCAGGCCCAGAGGGGGGAGCAGACGCGTAAGAAGGCGCTTGCTAAGAGGAAGAAGATGAGCGGCAGCGGGCCTTCTCGGGCCAAGAAGACTAGGGCTGTTACTCCTCCCTCCCCCGAAGTCGTTGTAGAGGTGCAGGACCAATCTCCCGCTCTTCCTTCAATGCCGGCGGACCTCCCTTTGGACTCTGCCCTTCTTGGGGTAGCACTGAGCCCCATTCTTCCCGCCGAGCCTTCTTTCGAGCAAAGATCTTCTCAAGATCTTGAAGAGAGCAGAAGAAGGAAGGGGAAGAACATTCCTGGTGAAGTCCAGGAGGAATGGGTCTGAAGACGACGTCACCGAAGTTCTACCAGGTTGGTTCCTTAGCCATTCTCCTGCAAACCTTATTATCTTTCGTATCTACGATTTTTTGGATGAATGGCTAAGGGATGATGTACTGACGGAACTTCGGCGTAAACTTGCAGAGGATATGCCTGCGGCGCCCTTGATGAACACTCACGCCCGGCGAAGGGCTCTTCGGGACAAGCGGATCCCTCACGGCAAGATGCCGAGGGAACCCTTCTGGACGTTCATAGAGGACATGAACCTATTCTTTGAGGATAGCCAGTTGATGGCTTCTCAAATGGCGACGGGAATGATGACAAGCGCCACCTTTTAGTCGCTCATTACCGAATGTCCCAACGAGGAGATCCTTGCCGCAAGGATGACCGAGCACGCTGCCCAGGTAGTTTTCTCCTCTTTGTTTACTTGGAGATTTTTTTTTCTTTTAAGCTTTCAACATGCTTTTGATACTCATTCGGGGCCTCCTTTTTTGCAGCTTTTGGCATACAGCGGGTATTTCCGCACTTGGGCGCTGAAGCAATCAGAGGCCCGTTCCCGGTCCAAAGATTCTTTGAGCAAAATGAAAGAGTTGTGTGCCAAACACGTCCTCAAATATGGAGAGCTCAATACCGTAAAGGAGGACGTGGTGAATCTTCGGGCCGAGCTCGCGGTGAGCAAACAGGAACTGCTACTGGATTTTACTGCCAAGGTTGACGACCTCGGCTCAAAATGCGTCATCCTCTCTTCAGAGAACGAGGCTCTTCGGAAGGCGAGCGCTGAAGATGGCAAGAGCCTGGCGGAGGCGCTTGCTTTGAACGCCGACCTCGAGGCCCAGATTAAATCTCTGAAGGAGGGGACTAAGAGCAAGAAGAGGAAGAAGCTGGAGGAGAAGATTGCCAAGCTTGGAACTAAACTGGATGCCCTTAGTGCTGAGAAGGTCAAATCTGAGCAAATGGCGAAAGTGGCTTTTCAAGACGGCTTCTGCCTGGCGCGGCACCAAGTCCTTGCTCGGCACTCCGAGCTCGACCTTTCCTACTTGTCCGCCTTGGATTTTCCTGAGGGGCCTCAGGAGGTATGGTCAAAGCCAGATTTTCTCAATCTCTCTCCAGCTAAGCCGGTGCCTCCGACTGAGCCTGATGATGATGAGACATCGGATGTCCCTGCTCAGCCATAGGCTTCTTCTTATCTTTTTGTACTCCTGTTTGCTCGTACATCTTTTGCCTTAGAATTTTTGAATGAAGATTCTTTCTCCAATTCTCCATCCACTCTTCCGAATACGATTTTTCAGAGGTAGTTCTAAGCACGTACTTTCGGCGAATTTGGCCGTACTTACTTCTTCGGGGAGAGTAGTTTTAGACCTTTTCTGAACTCTGCCGAGTTTATACTCCATCCGAGAGTTAGTTCCGAAAGAAAAACCATTAAGGAACTAATTTTTCAATCTGACGACATCATTTGTCTTGTGCCTTTATTGATGATTGCGGGGAAGAGTAACTACAATCTTTCTGAAAAGAGTTCTAAGTATAGAATTTCTTTAGGGCATCCGAATGCCAGGTGTTTTTCAGTTCTTCCCCTTCGGTGTTCCCGAGCTTATATACTCCCTTTCAGACCTCGTCCAGGACCAAGTAAGGTCCTTTCCAATTTGGCTGAAGTACCCCGTGGGACGGTTTTTGGGGTTCGAATTCGGCCTTTCGGAGGATGAGGTATCCTTTTTTTTATTCCTTTTAGCCTGGCATGCGAGTTTGCTGCAATGGCCACTCTTTGCTAAAAAGCCTTTCTTCTGAGCTCGGCCATCTCTCTATGCTCATCCACTAGGTCGAGCTTGGTTCTTAACCCGAGGTTGTTTCCTCCTTCGTCGAACACCTGTATTCTGATTGACGGCCGTACTACCTCAACAGGGATAATAGCCTCTGTGCCGAAGACGAGCGAAAATGGTGTTTCACCCGTAGCTCTTCGAGGGGTTGTCCGATAGCTCCATAGCACACTAGGAAGTTCTCCTGGCCATTTTCCCTTTGCCTCCCCTAATCTCTTTTTCAGACCATCTTTTATGGTCCTATTAGACACCTCTACTTGTCCGTTGCTCTGGGGATGAGCTACGGGGGCAAAGTGCATCTTTATTCTGAGGCTAGTGATGAATTCCTGGAACCCTTTGTCAATAAACTGGGAACCATTATCAGCGACTATCACCCTCGGTATGCCAAACCTGCATATTATTCCTTTCCAGACAAATTTTTGTATATCCTTTGCTGTGATAGTTACTAGGGGCTCTGCCTCTACCCACTTGGTGAAGTAGTCTACCGCGACCACGCAGAATTTCACTCCTCCAGGTGCTGTCGGGAGTGGGCCGATGAGGTCAATGCCCCATACTGCAAAGGGACAGGGGTAGTCAGTCGAGTTTATTAGTTCCGAGGGCAATCTTTGAACTTTTGCGTGTCTCTGGCAACTGTCACATTTTTGGACGAACTGTCTTGCGTCCTTTCTTAATGTGGGCCAAAAATACCCTTGGCGAAGTATCACTCCTGCCAAAGCGTCAGTCCCGATGTGGGCACCGCAGATTCCCTCGTGGACTTCCTCGAGAATTGCCCGAGTGTCCTTTTCGCCAATACATCTTTGCAATGGACTTGCAAATCCCTGTCGGTATAATTCTTCCCCTATTAAGAAGTATCGTCCGGAACGTCTTCGCACTTTTGCCGCTTCGCGAGGGTCTTCGGGAAGCTCCGAGGTTATAAGATACCTCTTTATAGGATTCTCCCATCCTTCCTCCGAGGTTGTTGTGCTCATTACCGCGATGCTGGGGTGACTCAATATTTCGGTGAAGTTTTTTGACTTCGCCAGACTATCTGCCTCGGTGTTGCTTCGTCGAGGCACATTTTCAATATGCACCGCGTCGAATTCCCGGATGAGCTTTGACACAAGCTCATGGTATTTAGCCAAAGTTGGATCTTTTGCACTGTAGTCCCCTGCCATCTGTCGGACCACCAGCTGAGAATCACTGTGGGCTCTCAGGTTTCTCACACCAATCTTTCTAGCAAGGCGCAACCCTGCTATGAGGGCCTCGTATTCTGCCGCATTGTTGGTGACACTAAACCCGAATTTGATGGCTTTCATTACTTCCATGCCTTCGGGGCCGCGTATGACTACCACAGCTCCCTGGTGCTCAGAGCCGGAGGCCCCATCCACGAACAGGGTTCATTCTGGCTCACTTTTTCCAAGGTCAAACTGATCACTTTCGGCAAAAGGTACTTCAGCAATGAAGTCTGCCAGGGCTTGGGCTTTTATTGCTTTCCTTGGTTCGTAAGTGATATCATACTCTCCGAGCTCTATGCACCATTTGGAAAGCCTTCCCGAATGATCTACCCTCTTCATGACATCCCAAAGGGGTAGATTACTTCGGACAGTGATGGGATCAGCTTGAAAATTTGGACGCAGTCTCCTACTTCCTAGCACTAAGGCATAAATAGCTTTTTGAAGTAAGGGGTACCTGATTTTGGCTCTATGCGGAGATTTGCTCACATAATAGACTGGCCATTGAACCGCTCCTTCTTCCATTACGAGAACTGAGCTCAGTGCTTTTTCAGCAATAGCAAGGTATAGCACAAGGGATTCTCCCTCTCGAGGTTGCCGAAGAGTGGGTAGTCGGGCCAGATAAACTTTGAGCTCTTCCCAGGCTTTTTGGCAATCCTCGTTCCAAGGATGATCATTATTTCCGAGGTTGCCACTATTTTTTGCTGCCTTAGTGAGCACCTTAAAGAATGCTCGGCACCGATCTCCATACCTGGAGATGAACCTGCTAAGGGAGGTTATTCTGCCCGTAAGCCTTTGCACATCTTTTGTTGTGACAGGAGTTCAAAATTCAAGTAGAGCTTTGACTTTTTCTGGGTTGGCATCGATACCCCTTTCTGATACCATAAATTAGGCTCACCTCCTAAGTGCTTGGCTTAGGCCAAGAAGCACTTCTCAAAACAAAGAAGAATGATGTGAGGACTATGGGAACTAGTACAGTGATCTATGTGCAAAACTAGGAACTTTCAGGACTTAACTGCACATAAAGACTGGACTATGGGAAAAGCAGGCAGAAAACAGAGAAAGGGGACCAAATTGTACACTTAGATAAATGGTACAATTAAAACTATCAATTTTGAGATGGAGATTTTGGCCATGCAAGATTTATGGGTGACTAGTGCAAGACTAGACCAAATTTAGTGGACAACAATGATTACTAGTCAAGTCTTGTCTACCACTAAAGAACTATTCACTAGTTAACTAGTTAAACTAACTAGTTTTTATGCTAGTTACATGGCTGGTTATATATGGGAATTATGGCACCTTGGTACTTGTGTTTGATGTGTGCATGGCATTATAGTCCATGAAGTGACTTAAAGGTCAAGATAGGCATATGTTTTAGTGGCAGCCTTGTGATCATGTGAAGTTAAGGGCTACATTGTTTCATGCAAAGAAATGGAAGACAAAAGTTAGCATATTTGCTAACTAATTTACATATGTCTTTCGGCCGAAACTAAGTCAAGGCCATTTGTTCCGTTTTGGGTTCCCTTGCTCTTGACTTGGCCGAGAGTTGTTCTTGAGCTTCTCTTTCGAAATTGATCTTGAATTCAAGCAAACTTGAGAGCACTTGAAGAATTCAAGCTTGGAAGACTTCTTTCGGCATATGTTCACTTGGATTCAAGCTTTGGCTCTTGGAAATGCAAGGAAGGTTGAGCCATTCAAGCTAGGGTTTTGAGGTAATGGTTGTGTTTCCTTGATTCCATGGTAATTCTTCCATGAACAAGGAATTTAAGTGCTCAATTGATGTTGTGTTAAGCTAAATGAGCAAGTGATGTGTTGGTTTGCAAGTTTAGTGTTGGCCGAAAGTGTTGAATGGAATAGTTTGGTGTTCTTCCTTGTTTACATGGAAATTAATCCATGATGAAGGTGTATTAATTCCTATTTGATCTTATGCTAGGCAAGTTTGAGTAAGGAACATCAAGGTGAACAAGTGGGTGTTTGGCCGAAAGGTACAAATTGAGGTAAATTCATGTTCTTCAATTGATTACATGGTATTGATGCCATGAACAAGGTTTATTGATGATTAGATGATTATGTGTTGGATTAAATTTGCTGAAGAACCTTGTTGGATGGAATTGGGCATGTTGGCCGAGAGCTTAAACTAGTGTATCTTGGTGTTCTTCTTTGAGTACATGGTATTTAGTCCATGAATAAGTGATATTGATGCCTATTTGTTGTTATGGTAGGCAATTTGAGTGAAGAACACTTGGACATTTAAAGTTGGTGTCTTGGCCGAAAGCATTTGAGGTAGGGTTCACTAACACTTGATTATGCTTGGTGAATTACCATGGTTCAAGTGTTTAGAGTGGCTAAGTGATGGTTAAAATTTGCGAAATGACCTTAGTTGCTTGATGGGCTATTGAGAATACATTCGGTCTACTTGTTGATTAGCTAATTAACTAATGTACATGTACTAGAAACGCTAGCAAGTGTAGCCTAATTGCTTAGCATTTTGGAGCTCTAAGTGGAAGTGGAGTGTTTGATGGTGTTTTGTGTGCAAAGTGCACACGGGTACATGTATGGTATATTTGGCCGAGAGCCATATGTGGTGTGTGTTTTGTGTTATTGTGTGCTTTGGTGCTTTCCTTGTGCTTGCTAACCAAATTTATGTTATTGTGGATCATGTGCTATGGATAGTTATCATGTATATGTATTTGCTTGGTTTTCCTTGTCTTTATGTCTGTTTTGCAGGTATGCTGAGCTAATGGGAGGAAGTGAATCCTACTAAGTTTATACTCACTACCCATCCTATTTTTTTCCAGGAAAAGATATTCGGCCTGAGTAGTACTAAGTTGCTTTGTGCTTGTGCTTAGTGCTAGCTTGCTTATTTTCCAAGGTATGTGCCAATGGATGCTTGGCTTAGTGAATTTGGTTCATTACAAGTCTTATATCTTAATGGCCGAGACTTATGGATTAAGTTTGCAGGCTGTAGTGTGTGGGGGACCTGTCTAGGAAAGCATGGGCACTTGGACTTTGGCTCTGATTGTAGTTTTTACTTTTATGACCATGAATATGGCCACTGGCTTGGTGTTGCAATGTGTGCTTCTGTATGGGATCCTTAAGGTTCTGTTTGACCATTAATGGTCTTGGTATGTATATAACTTGGCATGGATAACTTTCGGGGTGATGGCATGTAGCCATGTTGGACTAGGTAGACTACCATTTTGTGTATTTATATGTAGTCTTGGATGCCTAGATTGGTGATGGTTTTGGTTGGACTTGAATGCCAAGTTATGTATGGACTTATGGCTGGTTTTGTGCTTGTATATGGATGTTGAATGTTATGGGCCAATGGTTGGCACCATTAAGTTTGATTTTGGACTTATGCTTGAGCATGTTTAGGTGAACCTCCATATTAACTTGTGATTTCAAAGTCAAAACCATTTCTTGTCATATAGATAGCACACTTGATTGCACACCATTTATGCACTTAAAATTTCATTAAGTGTTGCCTTGCTTGTTATGCAAGTAATTTAGCAAAACCTTGCTTGTTTTGGAAGTTAGTGGATTTGGGCCTTACATCTGCTGCAAGTAATTAATGGATTTGTTTTAAAAGCCTCATGGGCCACCTCCCAGGCTTCTGACCTTAGGAAAATAAGACTTAAGGTTTCCATTGCTTGTTTGGCCGAATTGAAGAACTTAGAATTAAGTTGAGTTTGGGAGTTAAACCTAGAACTTATGGGCCAAGGCCTGTGTGAGGTGTGACACCATAAATCCGAGAAACTTGCCCGAACATACGCCGAAGACGCACTTCTCGGGATTGAGACGAATTCCAAATGCTCTAAGTTGGTGGAAAGTTTCCTCCAAATCGGCAATGTGGCTGCCAGGCAATCTGCTTTTGACTATCATATCATCCACGTAGACTTCCATGTTTCTCCCTATTTGTCGACTGAAGACCTTGTTCATTAGTCTCTGGTAGGTAGCTCCTGCATTTTTAAGCCCGAAGGGCATTCTGACGTAACAATACGTACCGACTTCGGTGTTGAAGGCGGTTTTTTCCACGTCCTCGAGGTTCAACCTAACTTGGTGATACCCGCTAAAAGCATCTAGGAAGCTCAGGAGCCCATATTCGGCAGTCGAGTCCACCAGTTGATCTATCGGCGGGAGAGGATATGAATCTTTAGGACAAGCATCATTTACATTTCGGAAGTCGATGAACATTCGAAGCTCGTTGCTCCCTTCTTTTATGGCGATGACTACATTGCTTAGCCATTCGGGGTACTTGACTTCCCAGAATACACCAGTGTCTAACAAGTGTTGGACTTCGGTTTTGATGAAGTTATTTTTGTGCTCCGAGAGGCTTCGCTTCTTTTTCCTGAACGGCTTTGCCTCGGGGTTTACTTTGAGGCTATGCTGTATTATGCAAGGGTCTACCCCGGGCATGTATTTCGGCAAGTAGGCGAACAGATCTTTATTCATTAGTAGGAAAGATACAAGCTTTTCCTTTTCTCTTTTGGCCAATTTTTTTCCTATTCGGGTGTTTCGGCTTGGGACGAGCTCTATCTCTTCCGTTTTTACTTTTTTGGGATCCTTTGTTCCTTGTTCTTCTGACTCTTGTGCGGGCAGAGCCTTTGTTTCTGTAGTCTGCGCATAATTCATCGCTGGGGCTTTTCTCGCCTTTACAAACACCTTTCACACCTCCCCCTGGTCGATGAAGATCTCGGCATCTTCATCCTTGGTGGCGAAGGTAACTGTTAGGTACTTCACATCCGGGCGAATGTGAAGGTTTCCTTGCGTTTGCCTTCCAAGGATGGCGTTGTATGACGAAGGGACATCGATGATGATGAACCTTGTCATTACAGAGGCGAACAGCTCCTTTCTGTTGTTTGCTGAAGTTCCCTTCAGCATCAGAGGAAGATCTACCCATCCAAGGATGGGAAGTTCGGACGGCCCTACTCCAAAAGTAGGAGAAGTGACTGATTTGTGGTCGCTTCTCAATATCCCCAAGCTTGGTAGCAGGTATGAGAATAGGACGTCTGCGTTTGAGCCATCGTCAAATAGTACTCTCTTGACGTCCCAGCTTCCTATCCTTGCCATAATTAGCAAAGGATCATCATGGGGAAAAATGACGGTGGATCCGTCCTTTCGGGTGAGCTTTTTTTATGGATTCCCGTACTCCATTACTGAAATCTCTCTGGGCTTTCTTTTTCTTTCCGCCGATGGTAGCCCTATGGTGATCATTTGTATTACTCCTGCCAGGGGCGGGGGATGCCTTTTCGGACTTCGGTGTCGACGCCTGTCGGAGTCATATTCTTCGTCCTCTACCTTTCCTTCTTCTTCCCTCTTTCCTTTGGGGGAGGGTATGCGCAGGTAACGCTGAAGTTGTCCTTGCTTTATCAGTGTCTCTATGTACTTCCTCAGTTGGAAGCAATCTTCGGTATCATGCCCGTGGTCTCGATGGAATTAGCAGAATTTTTTCATATTCTTCTTGTTGTCCGCGGTCATGGCCTTCGGATGTTGAATCTGAGTCCCTTGCCTTTCCATTGCCATCAGGATGTTCGTCCTCGTGCTGTTCAGGGGAGTAAAGGCGATGGGCTTCCTTCCCTTAAACTTCCGAGGGCTCCCACTTGTTTCAGCTAGGTAGCGAGTTTGCTGACTCGGTCTCTCGGTGCGGACATGATCGGACCTCAGGCCTCCCATTCTTAGTTCTTCGGCAGTCATGTGCTGCTCCACCCTTTAGTAGAATTCACCGAGCATGTCAGGGGGATCTTTGGAGAACTCGTAGAACAGCTGGGAGTCTCTCCGAAGTCCTCGTGTCATGGCCAAGATACGTATATCCGGCCTGAAATCTGGGACACTCAAGGCTTCTCTGTTGAACCTTTCGACGTAGTCGTGTATGGTTTCACCATTTTTCTGCAATAAATCAAAAATTTGGATGGGCATTTTCACCATTGGGTGGCTCTCGATGAACTGCTGCGTAAAGGCAGTAGACAGTTCCTGGAACTCCATGATGCCTCCGGGAGCCAGCGAATTGTACCATGCCGTGGCCGGCCCAGCAAGGGTGACCTCAAAGCATTTGCACAAGGTAGCATCATCAGCTCCGTGCAGTATCATACTGTGCTTATACTTGGTCAAATGAGCCTGGGGGTTGGTCCGGCCATCGTACGTTTCCAGCCGAGGTACCCAAAAATCACTTGGCATAGGTGCCTCGACTACTGTTCGGGTGACTGGCGACTCGTCTCCATTAAAGGTTTCTGACAATCTAGCCAAGACAGGCTTTCGAGCTACTTGACTCTCCACTCTTTCTATCCTCTTTAAGATTTTCTCCATGAGGAGTGTGGCACTAGGTTCTTCTTCCTGCTGCTGGTAGGCATTTGCAAACGGAGACTGATGTCTTCTTTTTGGGGAATGGCTTCGACACCGTGGAGACGGTGACTTTACCACAGGGGTGGAACTCTTTCAGCGAGGGGCCTTGGGTTGCTTTGTCCCCATTTCTCCCACAAGTCGCGCCCTGAAGGGTATGTTTTCTGTCGAGGATTCATCGCGTTGATCACCACTTCCCGAGCTCCGATGAGTTGATCGGGGGCTCTTCTCACGCCGAGGCGCTGGTGATGAGGGCCTTTGCCCTGGGGTTGGCTATGGCCACCTTTGATCTAACTACTGCATCATTTCAGCCACAACCGAGCACTGAAATTCGGAGAGGAACGCCATAGTAATAGTCAGTGGACGCTCGTCCTCGAGCGAGGAAGTCCCTGCCGCAGTTTGTTCGGTTGCCGGTTGAGCTTCTGGCGCGGATGGGGACTTCAGAAGTCCCTTTTCCTTAGAACGCCGAGTTTCAATGACAATGACCTGGGTGTGGGTTCCCACAGACGGTGCCAACTGATGCCCTTCGGTATCTCCTTCGTGTGTCATAGTGAAGGCGGCAGGAACCAGTAGAAATGGTGGGAGGCCCGGGACGAGCATAGCTGAGAATATCACCTGGAAATGACAAGAAGCAAGGGTTAGGAGGTCCCTGGAGTGTTTTCCCGGGGAGGAGCCTCCGACACCCAAGTGAGTATTTTTGAGGTAATCAGACGATTAAAGAGCAGAGATGTATTTGATCTCAAATTAATGTTTTCCCCCCTTTTTACCTGGAATAATTACCAAGTATTTATATGGGCACGAATTGTAATAGTCCTTCTCGGTTGGTCAGCCCAGATCATGACACATGTTCGGCAAGATGCATTCTATATCTTTTGGTCAATAGAGGACTCCTAGTCCGCATGGGCTGCTAGGCTAAAGCTTTGAGATGACCCGAAAGTGGCGTGCTGGGGTGTCCCTGCAGGTGGCGTGTCAGGACGCGGTTGGGGGGCGGATTATCGGGGATATGTCAGAGGCTCCTTAAATGCTCCATAAATGCTCCTGTCGTACTCCCGAAGTCTCCTTCGGTAGAAAAGACCTTTTCGGAGATCTTGTCTCCCGAGGTCAGTTTTGATATTGTAGGAATGTACCTCCCGAAGGTGACCTTTCCCAGGGATAGCCCCACTTTCGGGGATAGCCTGTCCATCCCCCGAGGTCCGCATTGTCGCTTCCCGACACGGAGAAATGCCGAGACTGGATTTCCCGAGGTCGAACATCCTTCCTTCTGTGGTGGGTGATCTCTATTCCGAGGTTGGTGCTTTGCTTGAACCCGTGCCTCCGAAGGGTGATCAGTAGTTTGGCTATCAAGTGTCTTCCGATGGTGCCCCACTTTACCGAAGGGCCTCTCCTAATAGCCTTCGATGGCTATATTGAGCCAAAGGGGGCCTCCTATTCCGAAGGAGCCTTGTACCCTGAAGGGATCTCATTCTCTAAAGGGGTCTTGTAGAGATACGACAAAAATGATTAAGGAGCTTCTAACAGAGAGATCTCATACACGCCCATGCCCTCTGGCCGGAATGGCCTTCGGCCAGCTAGAGATACTTATCTCTGAGGATATGGATCAAATTTGACCGAACACGGGTCATGATCTGAATAGACTGTGTCAAACAGCCTCTTCCCTCCACCTTCCTATTAATACTTAGGAAGCACCTTGGTAAGAAAAGAGACAGAACTCTGGCTATTCCCCACTCTTTGCTCTTTACAACTCTTACTCTTAAATACTGACTTGGGCGCTGGAGGCTCCTCCCCCGGAACCACATTCTGGGGAGTCTCCAACCCCTGTTCCTCAAAGTCTTGCAGACACCAACCTACCAAAAGTCTCTCATTCAGGCACCTTCACACCGGAAGTCTCTCCCTCAGGCTAGTATGTTATACAATAAGGATGCCATCGGGCATCATTTGGCACCGTCTGTGGGAACTCCCTCTCAGGTCGCCGTTGTTAAGACCCAGCGTTCTAAGGACAAGAGACTCCCAAACTCCCAGTCTGCACCAGGAGCTCCAACAGCGACCAAACAACCTACGGTAGAAACTTTTTTGCCTAAGGATGAATGTCCTCTAATGGTCACAATGAGCTTTCTGTGGAATTTTAAGCGTGCTGGTGTGGCTAAAATGACCCGACAGCTCAACCAAATATGGTCACAACCACCTATCGGGGGAAGGGCACCTTCTTTTAGCACCCAGCAATGAAGAAGCCCAAAGTTACCTCACCAGAGCTCCAGAAGCGAGGGCTCTCACGATGAGTCTTCAACGGAGCATGTACCTTCCAAATGACATCACATCATAGAAATGGTGTCAAAAGAACCCAAGACTTCCTGCTGGCGAAGTCCATCCCCGTACAGAAGGTCCCAGTCCCCCCAGCAACGAAGTTACTTTCTAAAAATGAGACATTGCTCTCTGTCGCCAGCGGCCACCAGACAGTGAGCGGAAGATAGTGCTACCACCATCATGGAGAAGATCCTAAAGACATTGGAAAAGGTAGAAAGGTAGATCTCCTGGAAACTTGTTTGGTCGAGGTTGTTAGAGACATTCACTGGAGATGAGTCACCCTTCATCTGTGCAGTGGTAGAGGCACCTATGCCAAGTGACTTCTGAGTACATTGCTTGGAAACATATGATGGACGTAGTGACCCCCAAGCTCACTTGACAAAGTATAGGCGCAGCATGGTGTTGCACAGTGCTGATGTTGCCACCCTTTGCAAATGCGTTGAAGTCACCCTTTCAGGGCCAACAACTATGCGGTATAACTCCCTGGCTCTCGGAACCAAAATGTGTTTCCAGAAGTTATCCACCGTATTCACCCAGCAGTTTATCAGAAGAAGGCTGATGGTGAAGATGCCGGTCCAAATGTTTGACATAGCCCAAAAGAATAGGGAAACCATTCGGGACTATCTTGAGAGGTTCAACCGAGAAACCCTGATGTGCCCGACTTTCGCCCTGAAATTCACATCCTCGCCATGATCAAAGAACTTCGAAAAGATTCACAACTCTTCTATGAGTTCTCCAAAAATCCCCCGGACACCCTCAGAGAATTTTACCAAAGGGCTGAGCAACACATGACACCTGAGGAAATGAGGATGTGGGGCCCAAACTCTGACCTACATCACTTCAAGGGTCGGCGTCACCACTCTCGGTATCCTACCGAGGGTGGAGGCAGACCTCGAAAACAAAAAGGGAGGACAACGGTGTTGTTCACTCCCCTGAACACCACAAGGACAAACATACTGATGGCCATGGAAAGGCAATGGACTACTATCCAACATCCAAAGGCCATGACCTCGAAGAATAAGAAGAACATGAAGAAGTTTTGCCAGTTTCACCGAGACCATGGCCACATCACCGAGGACTGCTTCAAACTGAAAAACTACATTAAATCTCTGATCAAACAATGCCAACTACGGTGATACCTGTGAATGCCATCCCCTAAAGGAAGAAGAGAAGAAGAAAGGAAAGGGGAAGATGATGACTACGATTCTGACCGACATTGAAATCAAAGTCCTAGCAAGCATTCACCACCTCCGGCGGGAGTAATCTAGACAATCACCATAGGGATATCTTTAGCCGAGAGAAAAAGGAAAGTCCGGGAAATCTCGTTGATGAAGTTCAAAAACCCAGCGAACAAGCTTGTTCAGAAAGATGGGTCTACCGTGAAGTTCTCTCATGATGATTCCTTCCTAATCATGGCAAGAATAGGGAGTTGGGACATCAAAATAGTGCTCATTGATGATTGTTCCAACACCGACGTTCTGTTCTCCCACCTATTGCCGAACTTGGGAATCTCCAAGGGTGATCTCAAACTGCTACATTCAGTGTAAGTCCCTTTGAACTCCCTGTGCTCGAGTGGATTGACCTGCCGTTAATCCTAAGTGGAACTTCGGTTCAGAGTAAGGAAGAGCTCTTTGGCCCCACAATGACAAGGTTCATTATCATAGATGTCCCTTCTTCATACAATGCCATCCTAAGAAGGCAGACACAAGAAAATCTCCACCATCGTACAAATGTGAAGTACCTAATAGTCACCTTCGACGTGAAGGAAGGGGACGCGGAGATATTTATTGATCAAGCTAAGGTGAGGAAAGTCTTCATGAAGGCAAGAAAAAGTCCAATTAGAGTTCATGTACAGACTTTGGAAGAAAAGAGCATACTCTCTGAAGAGACAATAGGAGAAGGAGTAGGTGAATTCAAAAAAATAGAAACAGAAGATGTAGAACTTGTCCTAGGCCGAAGTGCCTGAGTGGGGAAACAATTGGCCGAAGGTGACAAGCAAAAGCTTGTATCTTTTCTGTTAATGAACAAAGATCTATTTGCCTACTCCCCGGAGGACATGCCAAGGGTAGACCCTGGTATAATTCAACACAGTCTCAAAGTACGCCCAGAGGTAAAACCCGTTCGACAAAAAAAGTGTAGCCTCTCAGTGTATAAGAGCAATTTTATCAAAACTAAAATCCAACGGTTAGTGGAGGTGGGTGTAATAAGAGAAGTCAAGTACCTCGAATGGCTTAGCAATGTGTTATCATCATGAAAGAAGGGAGTGATAAGCTCTGAATGTGCATCGACTTCCGAAATGTAAATGATGCCTGTCCTAAGGATTCTTATCCTCTATGACTTATAGATCAATTGGTGGACTCAACTGCCGAACATGGTTTGCTTAGCTCTCTCAACGCCTTTTGTGGATACCACCAAATTCGGATAGATCCTGAAGAAGAGGAAAAAATTGCCTTCATCACCGAAGTTGGGACCTACTACTACATCAGAATGCCCTTTGGCCTTAAGAATGTAGGGGCCACGTACCAAAGGCTGATGAACAGGGTGTTCGACTCCCAAATTGGGAGAAATATGGAATTATATGTCGATGATATGATAGTTAAAAGCAAACTGCCTAGTAATCATATCTTAGACTTCAAGGAAACATTCCACCTACTTCGGGAATTCGAAATCCATTTCAACCCTGAGAAGTGCGTACTTGGAGTGAATGCGGGCAAGTTCCTCGGATTCATGGTATCGAAAAGGGGTATCGATGCCAACCCATAAAAAGGTTAAGGCTTTGCTAGGATTCTGAACTCCCACAATGACAGAGGACGTACAAAGACTCATGGGGAGAATGACGGCCCTTAGCAGATTCATCTCCAGATTCAGGGATAAGTGCCGACCACTCTTCAAAGTGCTCACCAAAGCAGCAAAAAATGAAGGTGACTTTGGTTTCAAGGAATACCCTTGGAATGAAGACTGCCAAAAGGCTTGGGATGAGCTCAAAAGCTACCTAACCCGTCTACCGACACTTCGGCAGCTGCGGGAGGGTGAACTCCTCATCCTCTACCTCACCGTCACTTAAAAGGTAGTAAGCTTGGTGTTAGTAAAGGAAAGGGAGGAAAGCAATGGCTAGTGCATTATGTCAGTAAGTCCCTACATGGTGCCAAAGTTTGGTACCTTCTTCTGCAAAAGGCCATGTATGCTTTAATACTGGCAACTAGAAGGTTGCGACCTTACTTCCAAGGGCACCCTATCATACCCCGAAGTAACCTACCTCTTCGAGATGCCATGAGAAAGGTGGACCACTTAGGAAGATTGTCAAAATGGTGCATTGAGCTCGGTGAATATGACGTCACCTATGAGCCGAGAAGGGCAATAAAGGCCCAAGCATTGGCAGACTTCATTGCCAAAGTCCCAAAAACCGAGGATACCCCAGAAGACCTTAGAAAAGATGAACTTGAGTGGACAGTCTTTGTTGATGGAGCCTCCGGTTTTGAACACAAAGGAGTTGGAGTAGTCCTCCGTGGCCCCAAAGGTATGGAACCCAGGACGGCCATCAAATTCAGATTTAATGCCACTAACAATGTTGCGGACTATGAAGCCCTTATAGCAGGCTTGAGGCTGGCAAAAAGAGTTGGTGTAAGGAATCTGAAGACCCACAGTGATTCTCAGCTAGTGGTATGATAGATGGTAGGGGATTATGGGGCAAAAGATCCAAACTTGGCAAAGGTCCATGATATCGTGAAAAAGCTCATCCAGGAGTTCGACATAGTATATATAGAAAATGGGCCTCAGCGAGATAATATGGAAGCCGATACTATGGCCAAATCAAAAGAGTCCACTAAGGTACTGTATTAGCCAAGTGTGGCGGTAATGTGCATAGCAACCTCAGGAAGAGGGTGGAAGGACCCTATCAAGAAATACCTCACAACATCGAAACTTCCTAAAGATCCCCTCGAAGCCATGAACATATGAAAACGCTTAGGAAGATACTTCTTGATTGGGCAAGAGCTATACCAGCAAGGATACACAAGTTTGTTATAGAGGTGTGCTAGCGAAGAAGATGTTGAGATGGTCCTCAAACAAGTCCATGAGGGAGCCTGGGGTTCTCACATAGGAGTTGATGCCCTTGCCGGGGTACTACTCCGCTAAGGTTACTTTTGGCCTACCTTGAGGAAGAACGTGAGGCAGTTCGTCCAGAATTGCAACAACTGCCAGAGACACTCTCCTATCCAGAGACTACCCTTGGAAGTTATAACTTAGGCAAACTACCCCTGCCCCTTCGCCGTATAGGGTATAGACCTCATTGGCCATCTCCCAACAACTCCCGAAGAAGTGAAATTTTGCTTAGTCACAGTAGACTGCTTCACTAAGTGGATCGAGGTAGAGCCTTTAACAACAATATCAATGAGGGACATACAGAGATTTGTTTGGAAGAACATCATATACAGATTTGGCATTCCGAGGGTGAGAGTAGCTAATAATGGTTCCCAATTTACTGATAAGGGGTTCCAAGAATTCACTACCAACCTCAGAATTTAATTGCACTTTGGCCCAGCGGCCCATCCTCAGAGCAATGGATAGGTTGAAGTGTCCAACAGAACAATAAAAGATGGTCTAAAAAAGAGGTTGAAAGAAGCAAAGGGAAAATGGCCAGGAGAGCTTTTGAGTGTGCTGTAGAGCTATCGAACAACTCCTAGAAAGGCCATGGGCGAGACACCCTTCCACTCATCTTCGGAACAGAGGCCATTATTCTCGTCGAGGTTGCACGGCCAGCTATTAGAATAGAGATGCTCGATGAAGAATGGAACAACCTTGGCTTAAGGGCCAAGTTGGATTTAGTTGACGAGCAAAGGGAGATGGCCAAGCTTAGAAGATAAGCTTTTCAATAAAGAATAGCCGTTGCTACAAACTTGCACGTCAAGCGTAAAGGAATTAAGAAAGGGGTCCTCGTCCTCCGAAGAGCTGAATTTGAAGCCCAAAGATCATCCCATAGAGTACTTCAGGCAAATTGGGATGGACCTTATTTGGTCTTCGAAGAAGTTCCGCCAAGAGTCTACAAGCTCAGTAATACCGAATGAGGAGAGTTGAAAAATATATGGCGTTCAGACTCTCTGAAAAATTTTATTCTTAGAACATTTCCTGGTTGGAAAATTGTGCAAAAAACACCAATGGAGGTATGACCGAAGGTGGTAATTTAGTTTAACCAAACATGATTACATCCGAGGGGTGTCAACCGAACATGGTCACATTCGAAGGTGAAAAACCGAAAATGGTTGTTTCCTGAATTACATAAGTGACTTCCCATACTTAGAAAAATTTTCAAGGTGGTTGAATCCGAAGGTGCCTATGTGTAAAGTTATACATTTTTGCCGAAGCATAGTGACCGAACATGTTCTCTTACGAGGTAGGAAACTGAACATATTTACTTTCGAGGCAGGAAACTGAACATGGTCACTTTCAGAGGGGCATTCATGAAAATAAGCAGCCTTTGCCAAAGGAAAACAACCGAACATGGTTGGAAAAAAAGGCACTTAACTATTTTTTACACAAGTTAAGTTTTTCCAAAGATATTCAACCGAACATGTTTGATCTTATAAATACCTAACTACCGCCCCGAAGGTCGTTGACCGAAGATGGTCGTGAAACCCCTCGGCCGAAGATAATAGAGTGTTAAAGAAAGAAGAGAGAAATTTCATTAACACTTCATCACAAAATATAAGGAGAAGATTACAAGGGAAACAAGAAAAATGAAGCCTATTTGGGGTCCTGGTCACTTGCTGGATCCGCAGCATCTTCGGCTTCCTCACCTTTGGCGTCGTCCTCTTCGGCAACAACTTTTGGGGCCGAAGGTGGATTAGCTGGGAGATTAAGGAACTCTATCCTCAACCATTGCCAAGATGGTCCTTTAGGGATATCTAGTGCCACCAAAAAGGAAAGGTTGAGGTCGGGAAATCTGGATAGAACTTGGTGACGAGCCAAGCAAAAACCATCTTGATAAGAGGACTTAGTTGCCTGACTGGACTTAGCCTTCTCTGCATCCAAGTCCTCTAGTTCTCTCTTGAGGACCTTGACCTCGCTTTCCAACTTCTTTTTCTTCTTTTTCTCCTTCTTCAGCCTATCGACCTCGGCTTGGAGTTCAGAGTTAAAATCAAATGCCTTTGTAAGATCAGCAACTACATCCTCCTTCTCCTATTGGAAAACCTTATTTGCTGAGGTCAAAGATATCACCCTTGATGGTGGAGGGTTAGGCCTCTGCCGACCTGGGAGGACCCCAAGCAGTATTGTCCCTTGTGGTGCATTAATGGGCGAAGTGGATCCTTGAACCCAAGACCTCAAGGATTTACACTCCCTCAGGGGGAGTCGCGTCTGACCATCAGGCTACAAGTCAGTGCTTAGAGAGAGAGAGAGAGAGAGAGAGACGTAGCAATAAGCACAAGAGACGCTTGCCTAGCATGTCTCTCTGAGGGCTGAAGGGAGAGTTTTCAGGCAGAGAGAGGAGAGCGTCCTCTATTTTCCGGAGAGTCCTTTTTTCCCAGGGGAGAGTCTCTCCTTTGGGGGCCCCGCCGTAAAACCACCCTGGGGGCCTCCTAACCCCTATTTTCTGAGTGTTTTAGCTAGGTTTCCCTGATGAACCACTATTCTGGACTCTCCCCCGCACCGGAGGCACCTCCTGTCACCACCCTGCTACGGGGCCAAGAAACTGCCGGCCATCACTTATGGTGATCCACCCAGGACGCCTTTCTTCTGGACTAACTCGCACTTCCAGGACCCCCTGCTGCCCTCACCACTGCACACAGTGGAGATCCCGGTCCGCACGACCCGGCGGCATCAACCCTAGCGCCAAGGTTAGACATCTTTGAAGAAAATTCTTGAATCAGCTCCCCCTGGCTCTTAAGCACCTCATCTCGAAGGTTAGCCAGATCTTCCTTGGCTATCTTATTAAGCTTGTCGTACTTAATGACCAAGATGGCAAGGAGTTCCTTGGCCTTAGCCAAACTCTCCTCTGACCAACTTTTGACCAAGGTTTGTTTAGCTGCCCAAGCCTGAAGGTACCCACTGTATGCCAACATCTACAAAAAGGGAAAATTCTGAATAAGGGTAAAAAACAAACTCAGAAAAGTGAAATAAAAAATTTTCTAATTCTTAAAGTATTAAAGTTTACCTGGGCAGCTTGCTCGTTCATCCTCACGGTGAGGACTTCTTCGTTGGGGCACTCCTCAGTCAGGGACTGGAAAGTGGTATTTGTCATAATGCCCTTCGCCATCTGGGGAGCCATCTTTTGGCTATCCTTGAAGAACAGGTTCATGTCCTTCGTGAAAGTCCAAAAGGGCTCCCTCGGGGCCTTATCCCCCGAGATTTTGGAATCCTGAATAGCCTTCCTTAGGACATGGTCCTCCGCCCAAGGGGCTTGTACTTCTTCGCCTGCAAAGTCACATCAAAGTTCCATTAGAACGTTATCCCTTAGCCATTCATCTATAAGGTCTAAAATGCAAAAAATTCCCAAACTCATAGAAGAATGGCTAAGGGACAAACCTGGAGAAAGTTCAACATCTTCTTCCTCGGAGTGACTAACTTCAAGGACCTCGACGGGAACACCTTTGCCTTTCCTTTTTCGGCATTCCTCAAGTTCTTCGGCTGAAAGACCACTGACCTAAGTCCCCAAAATATCTGCAGCAGTACTAGGACTAAGGGGAGTTGAACAAATTGCTAGGTTCGAAAGTGGATCGGCACAAATAGGATTTTGGTTCTGCACCTCCACGAAGTCTTCGGGCGGAGGCAGAAGGGAGTCCTCCTTGGCCTTCTTCAACTTTGACACCAAAGACGGTCCCCCCGGTGCCTTTTTCCTCTTTGACCCCACCTTCTTACTTTGCTGCTCCCGCTTCTCGACTTGGCCAAGGAAGAGACTTTTATAGAAGGCAGCAAACTTGTCACCCATCTCTGCAAAAAGAAGAACATCAATGTAAGTACAGAGGATATATATGAAAAAAATCTAGAAAGGGACTGACTCTTCAAGAGCTAGATAGGTGAGTTCACCGCGAATGAGCTTTAGCAGCCACGCCTTCTTGCCATTAAAAAGGGGCTTCACCATATCCTTGTCGATAATATGTTCTTTGACTACACTCAACTCCCGAAGGACCTTTTTGGTCATAAAGTTCCACCTAATGAGGAAGGGGTATAGGGAACGCGGAGGGACCTTGGGATCCCAATCTGTGACAGCCCGAATACGGCTGTCAAATTCTTTGAATTGGGCTTCTAACTCCAAAGTTCATAGCTTTTGGGGATCTACTACATTAATGTCAAGAGTCCTCGATACCCATTTGGTTGGCACATGCTTCGACTGATCATCCACCTTTAGAAAGAACAACTTCTTTTCCCACCCTCACCAACTGTCCTTCGTTCCGAAGGTGAACGTATATTTCTTGCTCCCAGATCCCCGAGGAAGCAAGAAGTAAAGCCACCCTACGGAACTGGGTGGAGTTTGTAGAACTGCATGAAAAAGATAAAGTGGAGCTCTATTTTGGAGACCCCACACATGCAAAGGAAGGCGATGAAATAAGAATAAGAGTTCGGGGGAAGTTGGTTCACGGCTATGCCATGGAATTCGAAAAAGTCACAAACCATCTTCAGATGGGGATACCAAAGTCCGGCCTTCAACTGAGCCCTAAAGACGTTAACCTTATCTGAATGAGGGGCACAACTGGGCATACCATGGCTAGGAAGCCTAGTGACAACATAATAAGGAAGAGAGAATTTGGCCGACTATTTTTGGACTTTCTCCGAAGTGGTGCAGCTCAGATGAGAGTTAAGAGGAAGCTAACTCTTGGGGATGGGCTGAACTTCAGCTTATTGGGAAAACATGTTCGATGAGAAGGCTCTAACCTCGGGGAGATGAAGGAAAAAATTTTGAGAAAAAATGGAAATTTTAAAAATAAACCCACCTGTTTCAGACCAAGGTAGGAACTTCAGAAGACTGCCGCAAATGTTGTCGGAAATCACTCCGCCATTGGCGCCACCGCCAAAGAGAAGGTGAAAAAGGAGAGAAAAGTATAGAGCAAAGGTAACAAAAAATGAGAAGTGTGGAGAACTTTAGAGGAGGAAAGGTTTATATAGACCGAATGAGGCAAGCGAAGTGTCACCATAATGACCTCACAGATGAATAGATGTAACTGATGTAACAGACGCGACTATTCACCAATCAGTAGGTGACATGTGTCACCTAATGCGACAAACAAGGGCACGCCTTCTGACAGCTAGTAGATCTATAAAAGCCTAGGCCGAAGTGACACATCTATCTGATCAGAAGACGTGACAATTCGCTAACAGGCAACAAAAAACCCAGATGGGGAATGTACACTTCAGTCTGAAGGAACAACTTCGGGAACACCAAAAGCTTGCGCAAAGAATGAGTACCACCTAATGCTGAAGGCACTACCTTGGCTAGGAGAGGCGTCCTGAACCAAAGAAGTGCCCTCATCCAAAGAAGGTAACCTCGGTCAGAAATTCAGTTAATACTTGCTAAGATGACTGTCACCTACCACAAAGAGTTCCACGAAATGCTTGTAAAAGCTCAAGTATTGAAGATACAACTTCAGCTTTTCGAGGGGGGCATGTGATAGCCAAAGGGCTATTTACCATTCTGGAACTCCCAAAGTGACCTGAGAAGCACCACCCTTGAGAAACATGAGTGACCAACCTCAGGAAAGAGGGGGTCCTTACCATCCTTAGGAAGAACACCACCTTATAACGAAGGGGCCATGATCCCCAAGATCTCTAAATCACCTAGCTAAAAACCAGCCTCGTGGAATTCCTAGCACCAACCTCAGTGGATGACAACCACCCTTGGTGGGTAACAAAAATGATCTTGGAAAATATATATACTACCACATTTGGAATAGAGAACTCACCAAGTTCGAGAAAGTATATCCCCATCCTTGGCAAGGAAGAGCATCTTTCGAAGGTGCCCCACTCTGCCAAAGGGCCTCTCCTAATAGCCCTCAATGGCTATATTGAGCCAAAGGGGACCTCCTATTCTGAACGAGCCTTATACCCTGAAGGGGTCTCATTCTCCAAAGGGGTCTTGCAAAGATACGACAAAAATGGTTAAGCAGCCTTTGACAAAGAGACCTTGCACAAGCCCCTGCCCTTTGGCTGGCATGGCCTACGACCAGCTGGAGATAACTATCTCCGAGGGTACAAATCAAATCTGACTGAACATTTGTCACGATCTGAATAGGCTGTGTCAAACGGCCTCTTCCCTCAACCCTTCTATAAATACTTAGGAAGGACCTTGGTAAGAAAAAAGATAGAACTCTTACTCTCAAATACTAACTTGGGCGTCGGAGGCTCCTCCATCGGAAACACATTTCGGGGAGTCTCTAACCCCTGTTATTCAAAGTCTTGTAGACACCATCATACCAGAAGTGTCTCATTCATGCACCTTCACACTAGAAGTCTCTCCCTCAAGCCAGTATGTCATACAACAAGGATGCCATCAGGCATCAGTAAGTTCACCCCGAAGGAGCATGACCAGCCAACACTTCTTCCCGTCCATTACCAGTTTTGGCATGTTGAAGTTAGTGATATGATCCTTGATGACCCCAAGCTCACCAAGTACTTCCTCAATCATATAGCTCCATTTAATAGGGAAGGGGTAAAGAGTATGCAAAGGCACCTTGGCATCCCAGTCCATGACAGCACAGATACGGCTATTGAACTCCTCAAACTGAGACTCAAGTTCTAAAGTTAGTAGCTTCCTCGGGTCTACTACATTGGTGGCCAAGGTACCCAAAGCCCATTGAGCTAGAAGATCTACCGATTTATCATCAATCTTCATGAAGAAGTACTTCTACTACCACCTTCGCCATCTGTCTTTGCTGCTGAAGGTAAGAGTAAATATCTTTATCCCGGATCCTCGAGGGAGCAAGAAGTAGAATCCCTCATTTGAGATAGGTTGAAGTTTGTAGTATTGGAGAAAGAATACAAAATGTGGGACAATTTTGAAAACTCAACACATCCATAAGAAGGCATTGAAATAGGCATAGAAGGTTGGAGGCATCTGATTTATGGCTATGTCGTGGAATTGGCGGAAGTCTGAAACCACCTTCGGTAGTGGATAGTGAAAACCCACCTTCAATTGAGCTCTGAAGATGGTAATCGCCTTTGGATGAGGAAGGTAGCTTCGTTCATTATGACCGGGTAGCCTAATTTTTTTGTAAGAAGGAAGAGAAAACATGAGCCTTCACTTCACCAACTTCTCCATAATCATGCAGCTTAAATGGGAGTTGAAAGGAAGCCAGCTCTTGAGAATAGCTCTAACTGTGGCTTTTTCAAATGACGTCTTCGGTGACTAAGACACTAACCTCAGACAGATGGAGGAAAAAAAAAATGGGAAGAAGAAGAAAAACTTTTGAAATAAACCCACCTAATTTAGGAAGAAAATGAGAAGTTTGGAGAACACCGTAAAACCTCACCGGAAATCACTCCGGTGTTAGCACCACCACAAGAAAAAGCTAGAGAATGAGGGAAAGTTCGAGAGCAAGAGAAAGGGAAGTAGAGGAGTGAGGAAACCTTGGAGGGAAAAGGCTTTATATAGACCAAATGAGGCAGGCAAAGTGTCACCATAATGACCCTCCATAAATGAAGGGATGCAACTGACGTAACAGACGTGACTAATCACCAATAATCCGATGACACGCATCATATGATGCTAGAATCGAGGGCACACCTTCTGACACTAGCAGGCCTATATCGCCTAACCCGAAGTGATGCAACTGCATAGTCAGAAGATAGGACGG
>SMDT01001977.1:0-59828 GCA_005392925.1 Aquilaria sinensis | reverse complement strand
CTTGGCTGGTTCCATCCTGTGGAGAGCTTCTGCCAGAAAGCCGTAACCGTTCCCTTTCTCACGCCTCCCAACTTCAGCTGGTAACCGACAATCTCTGCCATTTTTTTCCCTCCTCGGTTCTTTTTTTCGCAATGGTAGACATAGATTAATGCTTGGTTCTTGGATTCCTGGTGGAATGTACTAGATTTGTGTGCGTCGTCCGCGTTTGTAAACTTATTGGGATTTTGGAACATGCCATTTTGTTTTGATCATTACTTGGAGTTGTAAATGAAGTATCCTCTGATTTTCATCTCTGCATCCGGATGGGTATAGCTATCTGCCAGCGTCTGACTGAGCAAAACAATGTAAGACCTAGAGGAGCTGTTTGAATTTTGAACAGAAATTCATCTTTCTCATAAGAAACCAATGCATCAATAACGCTTACTCATTCATATTATTCTGGGTTCCATCATTGATCTCTTGACTGAATTCCCCATCACTGCTCTCTTGGTCTCTGCAATCTGAATACACCCAGTAAAGATAAGAACATGTGGAACAATATTATAATGTAATTCAGCAAGTTCTTAATCTAACCATCATCTTTAGTCTTCATGTAGGTTTCTGTCTGCTGGCTTTTCCCCAGCCTGAACTTCTGAAACATGGAAGAAAAAAAAGTTCTTTCAATCTGTCACTACCATTTTATCTCTGACGAGAAGAAATGTATCAATATGATATTGGTCATATTTTGTGAAGAGAGATTGCCTGCAAATGGCTTTTGAGATGATACAAAGTCAGCCCTCCAATTCCCATAACTCTCATCAGACTCTTGGGAGTTGCCTCTGTCCACAAACAAAAAAGGCATCCAAAAGAAAATCAGTATCTAAAACATCAGGTAGCCAAACTCTCATGTTTTTATATGAAAAATGAAATGAATTCTATATCTCTACTTAACTGTCTGCTCCTCCAAGTTGGTTGACTGCTTCAACAAACCTTTGATGAAGTTCAGGAGTCCACTTTAGCCTAGGCTTTGCATCAGTGGACAGGACCAGGTTCATGTTTTGACTCTGAACATTTTGCAGACTCATTTTGTGACAGACAGAAGATTGGAGAACATCCAACCGGGTCTTGAAATTCCTCCTCTGAGCTATGATTTGAGGTATGAGGAGGCAGCTGGGTGGTTCTCTTTATAAAACCCTGGAGTTGTTGGATTGTCCTGATTTCTCACTCCATATCAGGAAACATAGGTGGGGCTCTCTAGGAGGAGGGGAATATATGCCATGAGATGAGCTGTGGCTCTTCCCTTTCTCTCATCTGGATTCACATAGTGGCCTGAATTCTTTTATTTTTAATAAATTTTGCCTTTATTTTTTTATTTGCTTTCGAAGTTTTCCTTCCTCTTTCTTCTTTGACTTGAAAGAGGGTGTGGAGAGAATCTATGATGCAGCAGAAACCAGACACAGTTCAATTTGGAGCCTTAAAAGCAGAGAAAAGAGGGAAAAAGTGCATGGTTTGTTATCTTGCATCTCTCTCGCATTCTCACTCCTCTCATGCTTGATTAAGATACTGAGTTAGGTAGCCCCCACCATGATTGTCCATATTCTGTTTGCTTTCTGTAATGTTTGAGAGAGTTGCTCTATACCTGACAATTGGTTTATATTAGTTGTTAAACATGCGGTTAATGCAGTTCTGTCGTTGTGTTATACATTTGTGATGCATGGGATTGTCCTTCCTCATACTCTGGCGTCACCTGAGTTTGTTTTTAATTTTGCGTTACCATTCATTTGCCTTAGCATCTAGCTTTATCTTTGGCTGAGAAAATATGTTCTGTTGCAAAATTGAATATCAGAATATTTTTTAACCATACTAATTTATTTATTTATTTTAACTTCTTATGTAGTATGTATTTTATAACTACCGAAACTTACCCCATTCACATATAAGCTGGAGATTATATGCTCTCAAGCTGCCATTTATGTATTGTCTTCGCTTATGCTTTGTTTATGGTTTATCTTTTGACAGTATGATTCTGATGACACGCCGATTGACTAATCGATCAAGCCTGTGGTTTAAAAGCTGGAACCGAAGGTTTGCAAAGGCCATGCTAGGGTAATTATACCAGGGGTCTTACCCTGGTTTGAGTGTACACTCTGCCTTTTTCATCTCTTCCTGAATTTCTTGCCTACTGACATTCATTCATCATTCATTTGGGACTTTTGTCACTATTTTTTTCAGGAATGGGATTGGTTGCTGGGATTGAGTTGTGTTTGTGGTCATTTGCTACACGCCTTGCAAACCTTTACTATTTGTTCTGCCAGATGCTCTGAAATCCCTGTCTCTTCAGTTTTGCTTGCTGCTGGTATATAGGTAGTTTTTTAGCTTTATTCATGTTAAATTACTCCCATATCCATTGTTTTCATTTTGGCTGATGAGAAAAGTTGCTCACTTACACAGAATTGGTTTATATTAGTTGTTAAACATGCGGTACTTGCATTTTTGTGGTTGTGTTATACTTGAGTCCTTCAGAAGGATATGAATTAGTAACTATAAAACAAATCATTGCCTGGGTTTTGTTTTCATTTCCAGTTTTTGAATTGTATGGTACTTCTCAACTAAGACACGTGTTTCTTCCATTGACATTGCTCATTTTATTGTTGAATATTCTGCCACCTACTGTACACAATATTATGAGCTATTCAATGTCACTTATATACACATCCAGGAGTCCAGATTAAGAATAAGTGGAGGCTACTAAAGAATACCTACAAGGAGACAAAGAAACTACTAGGCTCTATGACTTCTTGAATTTAAATGGTTTCTCTTCTCCTTAATTGCTTACTGTAGAAATGTACCCTTCATGTTATGTACCTTAACCAACTACCTAAGACCAGCTGCTTTGTGTATTATAGCGTACTATTGCTCAAAACATTGCTACATGGTTTATATTAATTTTTTAAGATGCGCTAGTTGCATTTGTTTGGATGTATTATACTTGATTGAATAAGAGTGCTTACCAATTATATTTCTGTTCATTGCATCCTGTTACGACTGCCTGTATATAACCAGGGTTTTTTGTTTTAGGTGCTTCTCATTTAACTCTTGGATAGGGTGCAAAATCATAAGCGTGCCTAGGATCTGTCTGAAGTATTATATGAAGCTGCGTAACAGAGTTGTAGACTTTTCTCCCACTTGCATTTCTGTCAAAAGCTACTGGGTAATTTCCCACTGTTTTTCAGCATGATTTTCTTTGATGTTATCTCGTACCCATGAATCATACATGCATTGTCCATGATCATGCTGCTAATTAACATCGTAGTTTACAGATTTTGTATTTTGGGTACATCTTAAGATGTTTGTGTTTGTTAATGCTGTGTTATGACTAGTATGCCATGTGACACACATCTATGTGGGTTCCCTTGGAAGTTGAGGAAACGAGCTATAATGTTTGGCATCAATGTTCGTGGTCATAATGGGATCCTGAGGAGATTGTTAGAGGGCCACGGGCTGATTGGGACCCGGCTACCACCGACATTTTCTGTTGGTGGGCTGCAGAAGCGGCTGAGCAGAACTTAATAAAGGTGGCCATTTAACAAAAAATGGCTGGACCTACATTTTTAATGGTTTCCGGCAGGAAACTGGTTTGCCATATAGCAAGGTCCAGATTAAGAATAAGTGGAGGCTACTAAAGAATACCTATAAGGAGACTAAGAAACTACTAGGCTCTATGACTGGGCTAGGGTGGGATTATGAGCAGGGAACCATACTAGCAGATGATGATTGGTGGGAAGCTCGAATTCAGGTAACTTTTCACAAAGAACGATCTTTTTTTTTTTTAAAGGCTATTGCTATACTGCTTGTTCTACTTCTTCCATTTTGAATAACTATAAAATGACATGTCCCTGTAACTTTTAATTGCAGCAAAACCCACTGGCAGCTACACTCAGGGGTAAGCAGATACCCAACTTGGTTGACATGGAGAGGATGTTTGCTCCTGTTCGAGATTTGTCAGGATTTGGTTGGTCTGCACAGATGGGTAGCAATCCGCGCATCCCTAACTTGAATGGGGATTCAGCGGACTCTGTTGCAGAAGATGTTGGGGATACTGAGACCCAAGAGCCGATCCATCATGTCCCCAATGGTAGAGACCAGCCAGAGGGTATGAGGTCATCGATCCCAAGACGGGCAGCACAGAATTCAGGTGTCTTCCATGCTGTCGGCGCTTCCCATGTCCCTTTCCATGCTGCCGGCCCTTCCCATGTCCCTCCCGTGGGCATTTCACATGAGGAGCCCCGTTCTACTTGAAAATCCAGCGGACGTAAGCGGAAGTCTGGCGATCGTGAGCGAATAGAAGCTCTTTCAAAAATAAGTGACTACCTCACCACAGGCCGAAAGGAGGAATGGAATGAGCTTGCTCAAGCAATGTCCGATCCAAATGACATAGGAGTCGTTATGAGCAAGGTAGCGGAGTTACCGGGTGTTACTTGTGCGGATCCATTTTGGATGGCAGCGTATGATTTTTTCATGGAGAATGAGAGAGCCATTCCTGTGTTTCTTCGAGGTTGTTGTGGTTCTACGGAGGCTCAGATGCATTGGCTGTGAGCTCAGGTACAAAAACGAGGGGGAGGGGCCATCTGAGCAGGGCATGTTTAGCTATTTTCCCCATCGGTTGCCGTAGAGAATGATCCATGTTTTCCTTCAATAAACACTATGTATGTTTAAACGGTAGTGTTGTTTGATGAAGTTTGAACTGATTGCTTGTTACTAATACTAGTTAGGATGAGTCCCGTAATGATGGAACGGTCTGAGTTTGTACCAATGAGTTCCAAACCTGTAAATTGCTGATGATTACTGTTGTTTGTAACGTGTTAGTGTTACAGTCACTCGCATGAGCCATGCACGACTCATCATACATTTGATTCATTTCTTTTAAAGTGTCGGCATTCTGACACTGAAGTCATGTGGTACACTCTTTTCAGGTCGAGGTTGTGCCGTTCATAGAATCGAAGTATACCTTGTTTGTGTTGCCATTCATGTATTTGGGTTGTTAATTACACCAATGAGGCTGCGCAACATTATACGACGACTTAAAACGTTGTTAGGTAAGAGGAAAGTAACAGAGAATGACACAATATCAAGAGCGGCGATTGAGGATATTATAGCGGATGGATCCGGGAGTTCACAATCAGAGCGACAAACAAATAGAGAACCCATTCAAACAGGGGAACAATTGTTCTGGAAATTAACAGAAAGGCTTGATGATTTTTTTGATGAGTATCGAATGACTGTGCCTTGTTTTTGGGAGTTGCATAATACCTTACTGCAACATTACGGGTTTCATGGATCAAATAGCATGAGTACACATGAGGCATTGGCAATTTTCCTCAGCTTGGTCGGTCATGGAGACACACAACGCAGACTTGGTCGCTGGTATGAACATTCGACGTCAACAATAAATGTGTGGTACAAAGTAGTTTTGGAGGCTGTATGTAAAATGGCGGAGGATGTTATAAAACCAGCCGATTCAACATTGGATACTGTTTCGGAATATGTGATTGCAAGATGCCAGCCGTTTTATAATGCCATCGGGGCTTTTGACGGAACGCACATTCCTGCTATAGTTGAATCCGAAGATCTACGTCACTACTACATTGACCGAAAGGGAGAGCCGACGCAGAACGTTCTTGTCGTGTGTGATTGGGACATGAGGTTCATCCGTGTGTATGCTGGCACACCCGGGTCGCAACATGACATGGCTGTTCTACGAAATAGTATGGGCAACTCGACTTCTGGATTCCCATTTCCACCAGAAGGTACATGTTCAAAAAAATGGCCGCCATTTCTGCTTTGGTAATACTACCTTTTTTGTCACATTGCTTTATATATAACTGAACATAATAAAAGTGTTTATTTCTCCCTTATCCAGGGAAATACTATCTTATGGATTCCGGATATGCAAACACCCCTGGCTTTTTGGCTCCATATAGGACAGCTCCATATCATCCATTAGACTTTGACGGCAGACCTCCGATGGGAATGGAGTAGGAGTTTAATTACAATCATGCATCGTTGCGAAATATCATAGAGAGAACAATAGGGGTTTGGAAGAAGAAATGGAAAATTCTGAGATTGATGCATGAATTTGATGCAACAGTTCAGGTCAAATTAGTTGTTGCCACTGCTGCGTTGCACAACTTCATTCGAAACTACAATGCTGATGATGAAGATATTGCAAGTGCAATGCAGGGGAGGTATACGCAACATGATGTGGGAATAGATAATTCACTACCTTCTGAGGAGGTGCATTTGGATGGGAACGTAATGGCTCACGTTAGGGATGAAATTGCACGAACCCTAAGTCAAGGGAGAAGGATGCGACGGCAACAGTCATGCGGACGAGGACGACACAGCTTTAGCTGATACACCCACTTTGTAATAAGAAGTGAAAAGAATGCGCAGAGTGTGGTTCCCCACTCATGTTGTGTGGTTTCCATATAAGCATCAGTATCTTTGCAGTATATAATGTGGACATGTAGACCTATTTATGGGACAGAACTGACTTAATCATTTAACAGCATTTTCTATCTACACGCCATTGCTTTCATAAGGGTGAATGTATTCATCAGATAATTCAGTCAAATCCATGTACAAACATCATTGGCAATAGTGAACATTATATCAAATCCATGTACAATCTGATCCGTAACAACTCACTTAAGAATGCCAAACGCAACATAATTGTCAACCAAAAATCCATATACGCCTACAATAACTGCCAAACAAAAAGCCATTTACAACAACCGAATCACTGACACCAGTGGCATAACATCAAGAACTAATGTAACCCATAACTTGATCACAATGACTTCTGTGTTCTGTAGTACCCCTTTAAACTCTTATACTGTGTTCTGTAGTACCCCTTGATCACAATGACTTCTGTGTTCAGTCCGAAAGCAACTGCTTCCAAGGTCAATGTCTTTTACCTCACATCTTCTATAACTTTTGACAAGAATTTTTTCAGGCTTAAGGTCACAGTGAATAATGCCCATATCATGCAAGTATTCCAGTGCTTCCAGACATTGCCGAGTTATGAACTGCATAAAACAATAAATACCAGGTCAGTATTACAATCACGACAATTACAACATTTTAGTTAACAAAAATGTGGTCATTCCATAAAAAAAGAGCCAACTCATACTCAAAGTTCGCAGAATAGAAGGAATTAAACAATCAAGCAAATAGCAGGTGAACAGACCTACAACCTGGTCAGAGTAAAGTAAGCTTCACCACCGAACTCCATATTATACTTTTGAAATTCATACAAGTTTGCCATAAGGAGTTCAGTGACAATGAATAGATGCTCCTGAATATGAACGCAAAACAAGTTATTGGCAGCATAAATATGGTGGATAATCAAAACAGCCTTAGCAATCATATTATGTGGTGCAAAAACATCTCAACTTACAGATAAAATGTTCAACTCTCAAAACCTGCCTCACACCACATGTTTAAAACACCAAGCAAAAGCCTAAATTATTAACAAGATGCAATGAACAGAAATATAATTGGTAAGCACTCTTATTCAATCAAGTATAATACATCCAAACAAATGCAACTAGCGCATCTTAAAAAATTAATATAAACCATGTAGCAATGTTTTGAGCAATAGTACGCTATAATACACAAAGCAGCTGGTCTTAGGTAGTTGGTTAAGGTACATAACATGAAGGGTACATTTCTACAGTAAGCAATTAAGGAGAAGAGAAACCATTTAAATTCAAGAAGTCATAGAGCCTAGTAGTTTCTTTGTCTCCTTGTAGGTATTCTTTAGTAGCCTCCACTTATTCTTAATCTGGACTCCTGGATGTGTATATAAGTGACATTGAATAGCTCATAATATTGTGTACAGTAGGTGGCAGAATATTCAACAATAAAATGAGCAATGTCAATGGAAGAAACACGTGTCTTAGTTGAGAAGTACCATACAATTCAAAAACTGGAAATGAAAACAAAACCCAGGCAATGATTTGTTTTATAGTTACTAATTCATATCCTTCTGAAGGACTCAAGTATAACACAACCACAAAAATGCAAGTACCGCATGTTTAACAACTAATATAAACCAATTCTGTGTAAGTGAGCAACTTTTCTCATCAGCCAAAATGAAAACAATGGATATAGGAGTAATTTAACATGAATAAAGCTAAAAAACTACCTATATACCAGCAGCAAGCAAAACTGAAGAGACAGGGATTTCAGAGCATCTGGCAGAACAAATAGTAAAGGTTTGCAAGGCGTGTAGCAAATGACCACAAACACAACTCAATCCCAGCAACCAATCCCATTCCTGAAAAAAATAGTGACAAAAGTCCCAAATGAATGATCAATGAATGTCAGTAGGCAAGAAATTCAGGAAGAGATGAAAAAGGCAGAGTGTACACTCAAACCAGGGTAAGACCCCTGGTATAATTACCCTAGCATGGCCTTTGCAAACCTTCGGTTCCAGCTTTTAAACTACAGGCTTGATCGATTAGTCAATCGGTGTGTCATCAGAATCATACTGTCAAAAGATAAACCATAAACAAAGCATAAGCGAAGACAATACATAAATGGCAGCTTGAGAGCATATAATCTCCAGCTTATATGTGAATGGGGTAAGTTTCGGTAGTTATAAAATACATACTACATAAGAAGTTAAAATAAATAAATAAATTAGTATGGTTAAAAAATATTCTGATATTCAATTTTGCAACAGAACATATTTTCTCAGCCAAAGATAAAGCTAGATGCTAAGGCAAATGAATGGTAACGCAAAATTAAAAACAAACTCAGGTGACGCCAGAGTATGAGGAAGGACAATCCCAAATGCATCACAAATGTATAACACAACGACAGAACTGCATTAACCGCATGTTTAACAACTAATATAAACCAATTGTCAGGTATAGAGCAACTCTCTCAAACATTACAGAAAGCAAACAGAATATGGACAATCATGGTGGGGGCTACCTAACTCAGTATCTTAATCAAGCATGAGAGGAGTGAGAATGGGAGAGAGATGCAAGATAACAAAGCATGCAATTTTTCCCTGTATTCTATGCTTTCAAGGCTCCAAATTGAACTGTGTCTGGTTTCTGCTGCATCATAGATTCTCTCCACACCCTCTTTCAAGTCAAAGAAGAAAGAGGAAGGAAAACTTCGAAAGCAAATAAAAAAATAAAGGCAAAATTTATTAAAAATAAAAGAATTCAGGCCACTATGTGAATCCAGGGTGAGATAAAGAGAACCAGCCAGCAGCCTCCTCATTCCTCAAATCATATATTTAAACCCTGATCCTAGATGAGCCCCACCTATGTTTCTATGATATGGAGTGAGAAATGAGTACAATCCAACAACTCCAATTTCTTTGTAACAATAATGAGTGAGAACCACCCAGCTGTTCTCCTCATACCTCAGTATCATAAAAAGATCAGTGAATTTCAACTGACCCGGTTGGATGTTTACTAACAATCTTCTTGTCTGTCACAAAATGAGTCTGCAAAATGTTCTAGGAGTCAGTAACATGAAAGTGGTCCTGTCCAACTGATGCATAAGAGTAGGACTAAAGTGCACTCCTAAGTAACTTCATCATAAGGTTTGTTGAAGCAGTCAACCAACTTGGAGGAGCAGACAGTTAAGTAGAGATATAGAATTCATTTCATTTTTCATATAAAAACATGAGAGTTTGGCTACCTGATGTTTTAGATACTGATTTTCTTTTGGATGCCTTTTTTGTTTGTGGACAGAGGCAACTCCCAAGAGTCTGATGAGAGTTATGGGAATTGGAGGGCTGACTTTGTATCATCTCAAAAGCCATTTGCAGGCAATCTCTCTTCACAAAATATGACCAATATCATATTGATACATTTCTTCTCGTCAGAGATAAAATGGTAGTGACAGATTGAAAGAACTTTTTTTTCTTCCATGTTTCAGAAGTTCAGGCTGGGGAAAAGCCAGCAGACAGAAACCTACATGAAGACTAAAGATGATGGTTAGATTAAGAACTTGCTGAATTACATTATAATATTGTTCCACATGTTCTTATCTTTACTGGGTTTATTCAGATTGCAGAGACCAAGAGAGCAGTGATGGGGAATTCAGTCAAGAGATCAATGATGGAACCCAGAATAATATGAATGAGTAAGCGTTATTGATGGATTGGTTTCTTATGAGATGGATGAATTTCTGTTCAAAATTCAAACAGCTCCTCTAGGTCTGAGATTATTTTGCTCATCAGAAGCTTGCAGATAGCTCATGCCCTCCGGATGCAGATGGAAGTTCAGAGGAAACTTCATGAACAAATCGAAGTAATGGTCAAAACAAAATGGCATGTTCCAAAATCCCAATAAGTTTACAAACGCGGACGACGCACACAAATCTAGTACATTCCACCAGGAATCCAAGAACCAAGCATTAATCTATGTCTACCATTTCGAAAAAAGGAACTGAGGGGGGAAAAAAAAGGCAGAGATTGCCGGTTACCAGCTG
Organism: Aquilaria sinensis; assembly: GCA_005392925.1. NCBI lineage: Eukaryota > Viridiplantae > Streptophyta > Magnoliopsida > Malvales > Thymelaeaceae > Aquilaria > Aquilaria sinensis. The sequence continues at coordinate 49,328 of SMDT01001977.1, read as the reverse complement.
AAGTTGGGAGGCGCGAGGAAGGGAACGGTCACGGCTTTCCGGCAGAAGCTCTCCACAGGATGGAACCGGCCAAGAAACCACCGAACGCGACTAGGTGGGAACGGGGACTGGTACGCCGACACCGATTGCCGGAAGATAAAGTGGAAATCAGAGACGGGAGAAGAGAATAGTATCAAATACGATTTGGGGTAATCGATTACTGACCTTAGGAAACCATATGAGCAATCGGATGGTCGGCGATAGCTCCACGAAGGTCAGCCACACTGGATACAGGGACGCGATGGAGCGGAGGCGGAGGAGCTACGGAGGTCGCTCAGATGAAGGTCTGCCGGCAGGGATGATCGACTACTTACCCAAATCTGTTATTCCTTTACGTGTTACTGGGTGGCATAATGGTAAATATGTTTACAACTGGTACCACCCGCCCCATTTTACCCGACCCGTCTCCCCTTACCCGGTTTCTTACGCTGACCGCCGTTATTTTTGAAATAACTCATTTTTTCGAATTTGTTTTCGAAAAAACAGAGCCTAAATCTTGATTTTTTTCGTTCCCTTCACAGATTTGGACCCCTATTTATAGGTGAAGGAGTGCTGGACTGTTTTAATTAAAAATAATTCGAAATTTAATTAAAAACAGACTTATCTCATAAATTCGTAAAATAACAGTTTTAGTACTTTACGTCTCTTTAATTTTTGCTATGTTCCTGAAGCTTCTGATTGAGTCAAATTTGTCTTTTCTGTCGGCCAAGCCCAAACCTTGCGAATAATCACCAAAATTTCCCTAGAACTTCCAGATTTTGTCAGATTCTTCACAAACTTCTCATTTTTGTCATTTTCACCCCAAACTTTTCATTTTTGTCATTTTTTTCAAATTTTTTTTTAATATTTTATAGGCACACATAGATATGTATATATATATATATATATATATAATAATATAATAATATATATATATAATACCTATAAACTAATATGTTATTATTAAATATATATTATATATATAATTACCTTTTAAACAAAAATTTTAAACTAATTGTTAATTTTATTAATTAATTTTTTTTTTTTTTTTTTTACGGTCGGACGAAATTAGGTGTCAACAGTTGTGCACCAAATTTACTTTCCAATGGTTAAAAACATGCACACACGTTGGTAATTACCAACGTGCACGCGCGTTGGTAATTACCAACATGTACCCGCATTGGTAAACAATTGGTATGTACGAGAAGCCATTGGAAATTGAAATTTTGTTTTTAAAAAAACTAAAGTAATTAATATTAAAATTATGCATTATATTAACTAGAAATTCAGTAAAAAAATTTTAAAAATACTTCATCCATCTCGCATTGACTGCACCATTTAATGTTGCACAGCTTTTTAGGTGAGTAACATTTTGCACGTTTTGGACAACTTTGCCATCTTGCAATGCCAGATGATTCGCCGCCGTAATCCCTGCCGGCCAATCACTGTTCGTTTGCCATCACATCGATTCTGACCCCGATGCATTGATTCCCATCATCGATCACCTTGCTTGCTTTACTGTCGCCTGCAAATCCTTTATCGTGATGATCGCCAACTTCATCTCCTTACCAGTTGTTTCGATCTCGACCTCTCACTTCAATCGCCTCTTGCTCCGATTTCACCTCCGACGGGTCTTCAGCCTCTTCGCTTCGATCTTGCCTCCGATGGGTGTTCGACCTCCTTATCACCTCTCGCTTCCGATGTACCCGTCATTCACCGCCCTGATTTCCTCGCCCTGCCGCCCACTGCCCTGATTAGCCGCAACCATGCTGGCGGTGAACAAGGGGATCAGAGAAATAGACAATGTTCAAAACAAAAATGAGAAGAGTAGATAAGAAGGGGGTATAATTGTAAAATTGTTTAGGAAAACTTACTAAAAAAGAAAATTGTGCAAAGATTTTGAGGCAACCCAAAAAGAAATACGATGCAAAAAATATGGGACGGATGGAATATATAATTTCCCAAGAAATAACTAAAATTCACAAAATTGAAAAAAAAATTACTGAAAATAAAAGCTTACCAAAATTAATAAAAACATTACAATTAACAAAAAAATTCAAAAATTCAAACTAAATTGATATAATTCAATATTACAAAAATTACATCAGATCTGCACAATAATAAAAAAAAATAAATCCCAATAATTTTATCAAATCTACACCCATTATCCCTAAAAATTCGATCAGATCTACAATTATATGGCCCGATTTCACCATTCCACTTCTAATGCCCCAATCAGATCTACAAAAATCAGTCGATAATCACACCCAAACAGGTCAAAATTACTGCAATTAACAAAATTCAAAAATCACAGTTAAGATTCATAGTGATATGACCTTGAACTTTATCAGAAATAACTTCAATTTACTGGATCAGATGAAGGGAAAATAGGCTGGCAAAGAAAACGAGTAAGATGACAACTGAGATGAATGACAACCAAGGCAAGGTGAACAACTGACAGAGACGAGCGATGGGCTAGGAGAACAAACAGCCGAGGAGATCAATGGTCGACTATATCAACAGTTAAGGAGATTAATGGCTGTGGAGGCAGGGCGAATCAAAGGAGGATGGTAGCTGTGAAGGAAGGCCTGAATGTCAAGTGATGCAGAACGCCTAGGCAGGAGAGCGAGTAAGAAGGCTAGGTAGTGAATGAGGCGTAAAGATAGGCAACTGGATTTCTGCAGAGAGGGAGGAGAGGATGAGAGACGAGGGCAAGGAGATTGAGAGGCGAGAAACGGCAAAGAAATGGGGGTGGAAATAAAATAGGGATAGTTGAGGTTCTTATACAGCTAGGTTAAGGGTATGGGTTTTTTTTGGCTTTATGGGCTTTATGGCTAGGTTAGGGTTATAGGTTTTTTAGATTTTATGGCTAGGTTAAGGTTATGGGTTTTTATATGAATTGCAAATTTTAATGTATATATTTATGATAAATTTAATGTATATATATGATATATTTTAAGTACATATTATTATATATGATACATTAAATTATCATCATCATCATCATCATTATTATTATTATGTATGATAATACATATTTTTTAATTATAATTATTATTTGTGAAAAAATTTTTAAAAAAATTACTTTTACTTTCTAAAATTTTAAAAATGTACTTTTTAAAATAAATAATTTATAACAAATAATTTTCAAATACGTATATATTTAAATATAAATATTATATGAAAAAGGATATAATTGACAACATCAATATGAATATATACATTAAATATATGATACATACATACATACATATCATATGTACTTAAAACATATCATATATATACATTAAATATATGATACATATAATACATTATTATTAGTCATTTTAAGAATGTTAATCATTCTTCGATTGATAATTTTGATTTTGTAGAGTCTATATGAATATGATCCGAGAAGCGAATAGAGGCCTTCTTTATTATTATTATTATTATTATTATTATTATTATTATTATTATTATTATTATTATTATTATTATTATTATTATTATTATTATTATTATTATTTGTAAAAAAATGTTTAAAAAATATTTCTTTACTTTCTAAAATATGATATTTTATATATGATTATTATCATATATACATTATAATATATATGATATTTTTTAAATATATATTATTATATTTTTAATAAATAATAATAATAATAATAAGTACTATATTTATAATAATTATATTATTATTATTATTATTATTATTATAATATATTTAACTGTTACCAATGCGTTAATGCATTGGTAATCAACATCGTACTGATTACCAGTGCATTGAAGTGTTGGTAATTTGACTGTTGGAAAATAATTGATTTACCAACACGTTGAACTATCGGTAAATTATCAATGTGTTGGACCATTGGTAAATTACTAACGTGTTTGACCATCGGTAAATTTAATTTTTTTTTACCAATGGCCTAATGTGTTGATAATTACCAATTGTCAATCAGTTGGTAATTTGCCTTTTAGAAAAATTAATTTTTTAGTAGTAAGAGTTAATAGAAAGTTTTTAGGCAAATACCATATCAATTAAACATAAAAACTCAAACGCAAAGTTAATACATCCTAGGAACTATATTATATCTACACATATATGTAAAGCCCCTAAAAAATCACACTAAACTATAGTAAAAGTATAAGGAGAAAGGTGAACGAAACCTAAAAAATTGAGCTTTGAGAGGTGGATTAGCAAGTTGGCCCTCACAATCCATGGACTCTCCTCCCTCAAGCTTCAAAATCCTTTCTTGATGACAATGAAGAACAATGGTGGTAGTGGAGATTTTTGTAGGAAGAAAACTAAACCTAGCTATATGAAAAGCCTATAAAAAAAACAAGAGAACATTGGAAAATGAGAGGAACTAAGCCCCCTTTCTAGATCTGGATCAAGCAATCCGTATAAGATTTGAGGCATTGGGTCCTAACTTTTAATAAGATTAAGAGCCAATTTGTTTCAGCTTAATCCAAAATTAGTTATTTTTATTTTTACATATTTTTTACCCAAAAATAATTTTATTTAAATGGAAATATTATGTAGGTGCAATAATCCATTGAAAATGCAATTTTTATAATGTTCATAATTTTTTATGATTTTTTCTAGATTTAAAAACTAAAAAATTTATAAAAATTTAATAACATCATGAAATTTACTTTCAAATAGATTATCATATCTATATAATATTGAATTTCAAATAAAATTAGCTGAAGATAAAAAAATGTAAAAATAAAAATATTCTATTTTGGATTAAGTTAATTTAAGTTAAAATAAATTGACTCTAAGACCCTAGACTAATTACAAGTTAAGATTTGAAATACAAGGAAAAGAACAACAATTTTTTTGTGTATTTAGAAACAGGGCTTAACGGGGTTTTCCTGGCAATTGGTGTTGGGCTTTTAGAAACTACCAACACCAAAAACATTATGAATAGTGTCATTGACCATTTTGTGCACCAACCTCTATCTCACTTGCTTCTATTCCTACTTGTTGTTTCCTTCATCTTCTTCTACCCACAAAATAAACAACCAAAATAACAAAATTATGGAATAATAAGCTTAAAAATAAGGGTCAAGTTAATGAAAAATCAACATATTTGAGAAAAAGTTCATGCTTAACAATCGTATAATTACTGCATGAGAATAAAACAAATAGTGTAACTTCAGTAATGGTTCTTCTCCATGATAAAGTTATATGTGCAATACAATAGCTGTTTAATAAATATGGCCTAAAACCCCTTTTATCCCTTGAACTTTGCCAACTTAAACCTTTTACCCCATGAACTTTGACTTGACTTCACTTGACCTTAAACTTTAGAAATTGGTACTTAACCTTTAGAAATTGGCACGTTTTACCTTCCCGGCTCGCTTAAATAGTTGTTTAAGTTATATGAGGACCAAAGGGAAGATAAAACAGAAGATGAAAGATTAAATAACTATTTTTCCCACATAAACCTTTAATTTTGTAAATAAATTGAGTACTAAAATTAAATGAATCATATTTCAATATAGAATATTGGTTGGTTCATGTAGATTATACAGGGTTGGTGGTTTCATGTATTGCTCAAATTGAGGAGATTAAAGTAGATAGTTGACATATGTAAAAATCAAAGTCAAATAGTTAGCTAGCTTTTTACCTTCTATCTTGTCTTTGTTTCGGTCCCTATATAACTTTAAAAAAGGTCACTTAAGTGGATTAAGGGAGTAAAATGTACCAATTTTTAAAGTTTGAGGTGAGTGTGAACTTGAGTCAAAGTTTAATGGATAAAAGGTTCGAGTTGGCAAAGTTTATGGATGGAAGGGTCTTTAGGCCCAATAAATATATTGAAATTAAAAGCATGATATTAGTGGGATAGGTTTCGAATAAGGTCATCTCCATTTCATTTTTTAGTGTTAACATGTATAAAATTTAAACAAATTTAAAATTTATAGTTTTTTTTTGTATAATCTCACCATTAAAATAAATTAATATCAAAGATAAGTAATTTATATTTAAATAAGCTAACCATATTTGATGACCCAAGTCTATAAATAGTCAATGGACATACTTATACTAGAAGGGTTTTTTAGAACTAGTCAACGGAAAACCTATCTACACCAAAATGAGTTATCCCAAATGAAAAAAATAAGCTTAGAGTTATATAGACACTTTATAAATCATAAATTCCCATGTGAGATATAAGGTATCATAATTATAACAAACATAACATAATTGGGCCTTAATTTACTCAAAATTAGATGTAAAGTCTATACCACCATGGAACCAAATCGACTCTATTACTACTACCTCAAGTCTAAAATTGATCCTAAAAATACTTGGCTATACTACACATGTTATCATTTAGGAAAAATGATAAACACTAGATGCTTTAGTTTTATAACTTAGGAGTCATATATATATACACATTATTAATCATGCAATTATCGTATATGGCATATAGGGTTGTCATACCATACAAGGTATGATAGCCAAAGTGCTATTGTCATCTAGCTAGATTATTGACTTGACTTGGAAGCTTAATGAGTACTTAATATGACTTGCAAGCAAAGATAGTGTTATGAGGCCCTTGGGGAAAGTGTCTTTATGGAGGGTCTTCCAATACTCAAATGTTGAATGATGGTGGATTAAGAGAGAATGAGTGATTTGGAGACAACTTAAATGTACCAGGGTTAGTTAAATAATTATCTTGTTATAGCTAATGAGTTATAACAACTATAAAAAGTTAAAAGAATCATGGAAAAAATCATGGAGAGATTTGAAAGAATTATGGATTATTGTGGATCATTATAGAATTGCTTAAATCATAAGAGATATTGGTTAAGATTTAATAAAATCTTAAGGATAAAGAAGTTTTGGAAGAGGTTGCTAGAAATCATCCATAGCCGTAGGGCATGATCTTATTGCTATTAACTGAGGTTATGTCCCCTAATTTCAGGGTGATTTTTTTATGAGATTTTTTTATTATTGTCTACCATAAAAGGCCTATAATGGCCCAATAAAAGAGTGCTTGTAAGTAAGGCCATAACCGTTATGATATGGGATGAACCTTACTTTAGTCTGATGTGCTAAATGGCGCCATTAGCATGTTGGGCTGACATATCCTACTAGGCTTTAACTTGGACCTAATATGTTATAAAAAAACCCTTTAGATAGTCAGAATCTAAGGGAAAGCATAGCGAGCAAAACATCCCTGCATTTTGAAGAGGTTTATTTATGAACTTGGAAAGTAAAAGGTGCCTTATTTATAAACAAGATTTCTACAAAGATGTATGTAGAAGGAAGACCAAGTCTTTGCTGGGGATGTTTGTGAAGGCCCCTGAGTATATTGATGTAATGAAAGAGATCTTTACTACAGGTACATGTGGATAGCATAAGCTTTACAAATAGTAAAAGAAGACAACACTTTTAATAAAAGCTAAGAGCATTGAAGAGGTTGACTAGGTACTTGTCGAGGGCAATAAAGTCACAATGATAAAAGGGACAAGATACTTGTCATTAGTTAAGAGCTTTTTATAAGCTAGAAGTTGATGATGTATTTGCAGAATGCTATGAAGCCTTGCGGAAGTCAGAAACCAACAATGTAGCTATAAAAAGCTAAAGAGCCTTATGAGTGGCACTTGCGAAGGGAATACTAGGTCCCTTTAGAGAACACTCATAGGAATTCATGTAAAGGATAATGAAAGTTCCTTGCTAAGGGTTCCTATTGAGGATAGACTATATCTTTACCAAGGACATCTGTAAAGGATAGTAAGGGGCCCTTACTAGGATAATAAGGCGCCCTTGCTAGGGTGCTCATAGAGGGAAGATTTGGTCCCTGCCATGGGCACTTATTTCAAGGGTTTTGCTCGGCGATATTTCTATATCGAGGCTACAAAAGGCCCGGGTTGGTAATTTAGTTATTACTTCATGGGCACTGAGCAGGATGATAGATCTTGTCTAACCAAATCATCATGAAGAGAGATCATCACCATGATCGAAACATTCAACATAATAAAAAGTGCAGTTGGAGGCGATTGTAAGATGATAGGGCTAAGGATCACAAATCATTTCCAACTTTCTCTATTTCTTCTATTATTTATACCACCATCTCGAGACCAAATAGCTTAGCCTTAGGTAAGGTTACAGTGAAATTCGAGGATAAACAAGTCACGACCATTTAACCTCTTTTTACTTCATGATTCGGCAAATAATGGCCTTCATTGTTTTGGTGTTGCTAATGGCGAGCAATGCTTAGAAAAGGTGGGTGCAGTGCAAAATGGAGCAATGATAGCATATTGAAGTGAATGACAGCAATGGATTGGTGCCTAGGATGTCCAAGCATTGTTTTAGGGGTGTTCATTACATATTTGAAAAGTTGGGTATTAAATAATATAAATTGAAAAATCAAGAACTGCTAGAGAGGTTTTTCCTTTTTCCTTCATTAACCTCTATATTGAAAATTCACATCTTCATTTTCCCATAGATGACATTATTAATAGCCAATTTTGAGTGTTAAACAATAAAGAGTTGTTTTGGGGGTATTCATGTTAGATTTACAAAATTGGGTGATAAACTATAAAGGGTGAAAATTTGAAGGTTGCTAGTGGGTTTTTCCTTTTTTTTTTCCCCTCCAGAAACCTTAATTTTGAAGTTCACATCTTCATTTCCTAAATGGTGTCATTGATAGCAAAAATGATATCATCTTCTAGTTGGATGACTAGGAAACTTAATGGAATGCCCAAAAGGGACATGCAAGCAAATAAAGCATTATAAGGCCTTCAGGGAGAGTATCCTCTAAAAATGCCCTCTGCTCAAAATAATGTTAAACTATGAATGATGGAGAAGGAATGAGTGAGTTAAAACAAACATCAGCTTACCTGGTTTGGTTGAGCAATGGCATTTTTATAGGTAGGGAGTTTTGGCAGTTATGGGAAATTGAAAGAATCATAGAGAAGATCATGGTAGATTATGGAAAGATTTAGGGGGAACGTGATGGAGAATCAGTATAGATAATGCATGATATGTATGGATCATGGGAGAACATTTGAATTATGAGAGACATTGGTTAAGATTTCATAGAATCATCAGGATAGGGAAGTTACAAAAGAGATCATGAGAGATCATCCATAATTGTAAGGTGTGACATTGGTGGAGGTTGTGATTTCAAACATTAAGGTGATTTTTTCAATGATGACACACACAACATTATGGGTTGCAATGGGCCTTTATTAGCTTGATAGGAAGGTGCTTATATATAATGCTCTAATTGTTAAAATGTGGGGTGAACCTTGCTTTGGCCTAACGTGCTAAGTGACATCATTAATGTGTTGGGTTGGTATATCTTATCGGCTTTTAACTTGGGCCCAATATGGTATCAAGGTAAAATTGTTTACATTTCATTTTTCATAGTATTTAGATTCATTGTTTTGTTTAATTGAATATTCCATATAGCTAAAGAGATTTAAATGCTTATTAGGAAACTGGATAATATTGCGTCAATTCTTTTTTTATTGAAGTTCAACATTAAATTACATGGTAAGTAAAAAGGTGAAGTGCTTATTGATAAAGCGAGGTTGTAGTCTGTTTTTCTACCGGTCAGTCGATCACACCCCTTAAACACACATATACACACATGAAATGAGAAGAGAGCAAGCAAATAGGGAGACATGTCCCTTGATTTGCAGGCCAAGCCCAATTATGAGTCTTCATTGTTTTGGTTTTGTTTCACTTCAATCCCAGTGGTTTTTAAAGTTGAAGTTATGTCATACCTACAATTGTGACACATGTCTGGCAATTTCTGGTTAATTCCAATATAAGGCCTCGATATGCTTTGTTTCTTCACTTAGCCTATCCAAATAATTCAAAGTTTTAATCACATCACTTTAAAAAACCTTTTTTTTCTTTGAGTTTACTTTTTTTTTTTGTTTATGTATTTGTTATGGTATACAACGTGAAATAAAATTAATCTATGAATTAATGGCAACATGTTCAGTTTCATGATTTGACATGAACTTACGTGCAACAAGAAAAAAGTTAGGAAAGAACATGACATCAATTTCTTAGTTTTTTAGGTTAACCAATAGAAATCCAAATGAGGAGATATTATGAGAAATTAATTAGTTTACGGGCCGGCAAGTAATGGAGTGACCAGTGAGCCGTGAAATCCAAATGGCGGGAAACATTTCCCCCTCCAAAATTCCAAATCCCGCCACTTAAACCCCGAAAATTTGGAATTCGAATCACTTTCACTCCGATCCTAGCCCCTCTACATAACCTATAAACCCTTCTGCTGCCCCCCGAAGCCCCGCCCAAACCCTAAGTCCTAAATTTGGATTCTCAACGTTCCGTTCAATCAACCGCGAAGATGCTTGAGCTTAGGCTGGTTCAGGGTTCTCTTCTTAAGAAGGTCATGGAAGCGATAAAGGAGCTGGTGAACGATGCCAACTTCGACTGCTCGGCGACCGGGTTCTCGCTGCAGGCGATGGATTCTAGCCACGTAGCGCTGGTGGCTCTCTTGCTCCGATCGGAGGGTTTTGAACACTATCGCTGCGATAGAAACATCTCCATGGGGATGAATCTCAACAACATGTCCAAGATGCTTCGGTGTGCTGGAAATGATGACATCGTCACCATCAAGGCTGATGACGGGAGTGACGTCGTCACCTTCATGTTCGAGAGCCCTAGTGAGTTCTACGGGTTTTGGCTCTAGACCTTTATTTCCACTTCGATTAGGGTTTTAGCAGTCTTCGAGCTCTGTTCGAGTTTATGATTAGGGTTTCTGGTTCGGGGGTAAGAAGGTTTTCTTCTGTTTAATTTGTTTAGTTCGTTTCTTCACTCTGAATTTGTGGGTTGCAGCTCAAGATAAGATTGCAGATTTTGAGATGAAGCTGATGGATATTGACAGCGAGCATCTAGGGATTCCAGAGGCTGAATACCAGGCAATTGTTAGGATGCCTTCTGCTGAATTTGCAAGGATTTGTAAAGATCTTGCTAGTATTGGTGACACTGGTCAGTCTATAAGTGTTTCCCTTCTGAAATTTATTCATTAGATTTGTTGTTCCTTCTGTTTCTCTAGCTTTTTGCTCACATTAATGTCATGTGTGCAATAGTGAATGTTTATCATGGTTTGATATGTTCCAGTTGTTATCTCTGTCACAAAGGAGGGTGTGAAGTTCTCTACCAGAGGTGATATTGGAACGGCTAATATTGTAGTCAGGCAGAATACTACTGTTGACAAAGTAAGTAGTTGACAAAAGGGCTTTTTATTTCCTGGGATTGTATCAGAAGCAGATGCATTGCTGTAAGTGATTGTCTTAATTCTTGTTTCCTTCTTGGTAACTATATGCAGCCCGAAGAGGCTACAATTATAGAGATGAATGAGCCAGTGTCCTTGACATTTGCATTGAGATACATGAACTCCTTCACCAAGGCAACTCCACTGTCCAGCACAGTTACTATCAGCCTGTCCTCTGAGTTACCAGTTGTAGTTGAGTACAAGATTGCTGAGATGGGTTACATTAGGTTTTACTTGGCTCCAAAGATTGAAGAGGATGAGGAAGAAACTAAGCCTCAAGTTTAACGAGCAGGATATAAGTCCCTTTTCTTTTGTTATGTGGGATTTTTGTAAGTCTATGGCTTCTATTTCTAATGCTGTGTGAATTTTTAAAATACGCTCTCATCTAAGCATTGGGCTGGTGAATCTTGACTCAAAGAGGTTGTTTTTCCGTTTGTATGGTAGTAGATGCTGTGCTGGCTTTTAATATTCATTTGTTAACTTGAAGTTTGAACTGTTGCTCTTGTACACTTCGTTTTCCATTTGGATATAGGATCCTTTTCGTGCTGACAGAGAGCCTCTTATGAGGCTTTGGCTGCAAGGAGCTAAAAGTTTGCATTCAATCCAATCTGATTTTGGCACTTAAGGTTTTGCTTTGTCACGGACAGTTGCCACACAAGTGTCCCTCATCTCTTGATGGTTCTGATTGCGTATGGGGCAAATGCCCTCCATAGATATAAGTTACAAAATGACTGATGTCTGATCCTTGTGTTGCCAAGTAGTATTGTGGACAAAAAGAAAATACTTGAAACTGCTTAAAACAAGCAGAACGGAATAACAGATTTCGCAGAAATGATGCATAAAAGTTTAACATTCAAATGCATACTTGTTACATATGTAACAAGAAGTCTATTATTGAGCATATACAGAAGTAAAACACCACATTCCGTTTGAGATGATATACATAATCATTTGTAATCTCATGTAATTACAAAGGCACTAGATGAACCAGTGAAATGCTTAGGGGAACCCATGAAGCTCTTTGAAGCTCCAAAGTGCCTTACTCTGTACACTCCTGGAGTTGCCGACTCAGGGATCCTCCATTCTATTGTAGCATGGCTTCGACGACTTAGCTTTGAAGGCCTTGACCACTTAAAACGAAGGCAGAGGTCATCATCATCATGAAGTGGAACCCAGTTATCTTTACCATGGAGAATCTCAACAACGGCATATGTCCCTTCTGTCAATAGATCATTCCGGGGGCAAGCTGACCAGAAGGTAACAGTCACCAAGTTGCCCCTCTTGAAGCTGGAGTTAAGAGGAACATCGGCAAAACAATCACCAAAATTAACACCAGAAGGAGTAGAGTCCATCACGACTGGAGGAACCAGACATATCTGCTTCTCTAGAAAATTGGGAGGTTGGGGCCCAGTTTCAACAGGCTGGTTCCTAACTAAAGCACTAGCAAGTTTCTTAAACTGTTGAATGTACGCACTGAGGGTGTGAGGACCATACAGTGTGGAGGCACCCTGAGAAGCATGAAACAAATTTAGAACTGTAGAGCTGGCATTTTCTTTTCTTCGTAACTGACTGATAATTATCATCTGACAGACCCAAGCCTATTGCCGAAATATCATAATTGCTCCTAGATCATATATGTTTACGGTTGCTCTTCATATTCAAGGACATATATTCTAATCAAGTTGCATAATCTCTAAATGCACTCAATGATGTGGCTGCCTCTGCTAAAAAACAGACTCTACAGGCATCTAGATATATTAGTTTTGAATTTGATGCATGTTTACTACCTAGCATGTACTGACCTCGTATCTTTGCACCTGGTACTCCTCAAAGGTAGTAACATACTGTGAGTATGTATTAGACAACCCAGCTATGATAACATGAGTGCCGCTATTGAATTCTCCATTTCCACTGGTTGTGAGCACTGTTTTCACAGCATCACGAAGACGCCTCCCAGCCATCGTTGTGAATTCTGTTAGAAACAAAATTGTGATGACTCATGTTCTAGATGCACAGAGCAAGACATTTGCTGCAGAAGCAACTTAAAAAAATCACCGAATATTCAAAAAATCACAAAAAATTATGAAGGGTGGAGGAGCTGCACATTGTTGAAACTCATAAAACCAAGTAAAAATGGAAGTAATTTGCCTGTTTAAGCTCCAAGGTTCACCTCAGATATAGAAGTTAGAAATGATTGTATTTTGATGGGGTACACATAAATGGTCGATAATACTGGCCAAAAGTTGAAGGGTATGCATGAGTAGCAACGTTGGACGAGCCATAAAGTCAAAATTTTTGGACTGAATGCAAAATGAAACACCCAAATCAGCTTTTCAATGCCCTACAGCAGGTTTAATTGGCATCAGCTACATGAATTCTTTCTCCATTGTACTCATCGGCCAGTTCCTCCATAAGCTCTTAAAGAGAGATCCTTTTGGACTCTTTCTGCCCAAGTTTAGGTCTACACGTACCCTTTCCCCATTTCGATTAATGTGAGAAAATAAATATCAAGCTCAACAATGGATGGCTAAATGATTCTCCACATGATACCAAGTTTAAGTAAGGAGCTAGGGAAATTCAAGAAATAAGATGATACCACCAGAACGTAAAAGCCAAACTTCACCAACCTGATCTTACCATGATTTAGAATCTATTACAGCAATAAAAGATTAAAGGGTATCTCACCTTATCTAGGGTCGAAGTTGAAGTGAAAAGTTGTAAGATTAAACAAAAAGAAAAAATGGTTTTTTTAATCCTCATATGGAAATACAAAAGCAAGATCAGAAAAGCAACTACCTCCAGGTACACAGAGAATGACCAGTTGGCCGATGCGTAGGATTTGGATTGGAAGTATGGAAGGCTGTCAGATCAAAAAAAATAAAAAGTTCCCAAAAGAGTGTTAGATGAAAAAAAATTATCAAAGAGAGTAACACGCCACAAGAAAATAATCAGACAGAAGAGAACCACTCCAGCATATCACTCGCAAAATAAACATATAAGACTCTAAAAACAACCAAAAGCAAAAATAATAAATTAGATGGTAGAGAAAGGCGGGAAGCCAACCAGAAACATTAACCATGTTTCAAGAAAATCCAGAAATGCCTATCACAGAAAGGACAAACTATGACACTAAAAACAAATAGAACATAGGGACCAATCTGTTTAACAGGAAAGGGGAAAAAAATACAGAAGCACAATCTCACAATGGTTGCTTAGTCAGGTCAGTTATAGCCCAATAAGAGAGCTAGCCTGTGCCTTGTGCCCGTTAACTAACAAAGATAGCTAGACTAAACTTGGCTTCAGAACTTCTATGCTTTGCTCGAGTATCAGAAAACAATTTTCATTAACCGCACCCTAATTCCATCAGCAATTATTCCTGGTACAGATGATTTGCTCACATAGTAATGAAAAAACCAGTTGCATGCACAAACGAGCGAAATGCAGCATTGGTCAATACAACGTATAAGGCATCCATGCTGCCACCATTCCAATATTTTCATCCAAGGAAAATAAACTTTAAATATATAATGATGATGGCAACCTACCGCCCATTCATAAGGCTTCTTCATTTCGCCTGTATCCAGTAGGATTGGTTTTGGATGCTGGCACTCAATTTGTTTCCTATCTGGTGTTTTGAGTAAGTTGCGAACCAGCCTCCAGAAGGCATTTCCCTGAAGACGGATGACTATATTCTAAATCAAGCAAAGCGGGTAGCCCTAGAGTGCAAAACACACAATGAACCATTACCTTATCATCACCTTGTTTGAAGTCAAAGGCTCCTGGTCCATCAGTAGTTCCGGCAGCGAATGCAAATCCCATAGCAGCAGGGCAAGTCTTTACTACCACAGACCCTCTTCCTTGTTTGGGAATAGTCACTTCAAGCTGCGAGAAATCCACGTAGGTATGTAGATAATCAACCTTTCCTTCTAACTTTTCAGAGGCACAGTTGAAAAGATCCACTGCTTTTTTAAACTGCCTCTCTCCAATAATGAATGTGCTCTCAAATTCATCAGCACTGCCAAGTTGAGCATGACATTCGTTCAGTCTTACCAGAAACATGCACAAGTCACTCTCTCTCTCTCTCTCTCTCACACACACACACACCCACTCACTCATTCACTCAATCACTAATATTATGTAATTGGTAAATGAATGATGAGAACAATAACACATACCCTGGTCCTTGACCATAGCACAGTTCATTTTTTCCACTGCAAGTACTGTGGTTGAAATCACAAGGAAGGCCACTGTCAATACAGAATGCTCCAAGCACATTGGGGCTAACATCACCACAGTTAGTCTGACAAAATGCAGAAACAAATGCAGGTATCCCCGATTGCCTATGAGCACCTCTGACACGTCTTGAAGCACTCAGTGCTCTTGTTGCAGGTTTTCCAGGAACAGAATGGAAAGATGCAGCAATCTCCAGCAATTCATGGTCTGAATAAAAAATGTCAGACTATCATTCCATCTATAGTTTTTAATTTTACCTTATTTTTTATTTTGGATTCTTACTTTTAAGAGAACGATTCCATCTTTTATTTGTTTTTCCTTTTTGGTTCATATAAGCACCGCCTAGGGGGGACTGGGGATCTACTCCTTGGGGCAACAGCCAGAAGCTTTAAACATTTAGCCGACCATTGGTTGTTATCTTTTATTATCATTGCTTGTAGGTTGTTTAACAATAAATAGACAAGTGTACATCCCAAGCAGCACAAGCAACAGCAGAACTACATGTTATGCTTCATTACTATTAGTTGAAACTAATTCATGAACCAGCTAAAATAAAACAAAAGAAAAGATAAATGCTTAGACTAAATTGTTGCACCAGAATATAACCCAGCCACGGCCAAACCAAATGTGTTTCATAACCAGTGAAGCAGTGGCAAGATACGAGCTCTAGAAACATACTTTTGTACATGGATAATAAATGACATTTAGAGCTCTTTTTTCTTTATTTGAATAAGAATATTAAAGGAGAGTTTTGTTTTGTACTACACAGCCATGAAAAAGTTCAGGTACTATCATCAGCGAGCAGTGAAGCAACTGCTTCATGTACAAAAGCAAAACATTCAGTTGGACCCTCATACTATGGTTTCATATTCAACCTGTTCAATGAATACCATAATCATAACCAGCTGGTAAATCTTTGATTCAGTTATTTAGAAAACTACTTACCAGTCTGTGGCTTATTTCCAAACAGTAAAGAACTTACGGTGCTTTCGCATGTTGGGGATTATGTTTGAGGTCCTTCGAGGAATTTCATCATCCACAAATTCCCTGAGAGGCCAACTTACAGTAGCATTCTGCTCAAACCAGTCTTCCATAAGTCTCGCTGCCGTACCCTTGTTATCACCACTTATCAATGTGTTTGTGCGACTCATTGATGTACCATGAGTAGCAAACCAGTTAAAGCTGCCAACTGGGCCCCACTGGTCATCTATAAACTTCAAAAGCGTCATTTCTTTATCTACGTCATACTTGTATTTCTGGCGCTCTGCATCAGGGTTATTGAGATAGGCACTAGGACTACGATTGATGCTAGCATTGAATAACTCGCCTGTCAAATGTGAAATAGAAAAATCTTGAATGTAAATAAGTTCTCTATAGCATATTAACAAATGTGCACCAAAGAATATGGAAACACGAATATAAAACAAAGAAAATTGACACTAATTTATGGATCAAAAGTATAAAACCCGACAACAACAGGATATGTTCCCAAAACAAGTATAGATTGAAGCAAGTAAATTTCTTCCCTCACCCTTATTTACAAATATTGATCCCGGTCTTAGATTTTGATGAGCTTGTATGATACTTTGTTCAATGCCATCTACAAGGGCATCAAAAGACTGGCGTACAAATCCAAGAGATGTTATAATATAAACCACATATTGGAGGTAACCTCCTGGACCAGCATGAGTATGAATACCACTGATTGCGACATTCTTTTCAGTGTACAAGTCACCATACCTGTCAATAAGCAAGGATTTTGGCAACGGGTGGAAAATGGAAAAGAACACATTAGGAGCTTTACATCTGGATCTGCTACACTAAAAAACACAACACTTGGGCCCAATCATATAACAAAGTTCAAGGCACATAATTCAGAAAAACAACTACCTTGCTCTCAGTCGTTCAATCACTTTAAGTGTCACTACTTGTGAAGCCATGCAAGCATCAATGTTAATGAACACAACCCGTTTCCCATGGGGCTCTGCCACAATAAATGTGCGAGATCGCAAGCGAAGGTGAATTCCAGAAGCAATCTGTTCTGAGTTAGCATATCCCATCATGTTAACATTTGCAGCAGGTCCAGTTATGTCATAGCTTCCAAGTCCAATCAAATAGTCGGAATCCGAGTGAACCAGTACACCAACTTGCAGCAAGAACACCAGCCATATCGATAACCAAACTCTTGCACGTGGAATATACCCCATCATGCAGCCACCAAGCAACCTAGTCAGTTCTGCCCATTACCTTAATGACACCAAATCACCAGAGTCAATCCAGTTTTGTTTCTTACCTTATGAGTAACTAACAAAATATCCAAAAAAAATCTGCAATATAATTTTTTTGGTAATCTGCAGTAAGCATAATCAGTCAGGTATATTAAATTTTATTCTACCAAAGAAAGCATCTAAAGCTTCTAGGCAAGAGAAGTTCACTGTGATCATGTCAGATTACTTAATTCGCTGAAAGAATCATCCCCATCATTCAATCTAATCAGAAACAAAAGGAGAAACAAGAGAAAGAGAGAGACAGAGATGGTTACCTGATAAGCCCGTATGATGGATTTTCCTAAAACCTCAAATGATTGACTTCCAGGAATCGGTATATAGACACGAAAAGAATCTTCAAAGAGAAGTGAAACCATCAAAGGCGGTTGATTTCTGGTATGCTATTACGAAGAAAAGGAAATAGGAAATAAAATAACACTCAACTACGATTCCATATGGACTCACGCCAAATGGGGTGGCGTTGAAAGGAAGGTTCAAGATGGTGACTGCTCTGCTGGGGTCTGCAGCGAGACTGATTCAATATTTAAATTCCCAAAATTAAGTCTGGCCTGGGGAGTAATTTGAAAGGAGTGAGAAGATTGAGGATATTGTTGTAGTAAACACAAAGTTCCGAAGACGGGGATTTGTTTGTGGATCTTGTCTAATTGGTCCAAATCATAGGAAAACTCTCCTAATTTCTCAAACCCTATTAATCTTTCGCAAGCTTCCTGTGCAGTGCCTTGTTCGACAGACCTGCGTCTGCTGACCCTGGTGCTTCCTCATCAAGAGCTCTTATTTCATCCCGACCACGCCATGAATCAATCACACGTTATTCTTTGGTTCTCCACGGCGCTCTCAGAGAGCAGTGCTATTTCGCCTCCCAAGATACAGACATGAGACAAGCACGAGCTCGTCAAGTTTCCCTTGGTTGGCACGCATTCTTGGGAGATGCTACAGAATCGTGGAGGCCCAGAGGCTAGTTTGCATTTGGAGTGACATTCAAATGTGGCTGTTGTTCGGTTTTCAAGTTTACGTGGGTTCGCAATCGTTTGCCAGCCCCAATTCGTTTAGATTTAATACAAGCAAATTAAACAGTTTTTTAGTCTAGCTTATGATCCACTTTTGAATTATTTGACAGTTACCCTTAAATCTATATGTAATTACAGTCAACCTAGTTAACATTAGACCTAGCTCTACCAGCTTCTGTTTGCCCTTTACTCTACCCACTCCACTCCTATTTTGCCATTCAATCAAATCTCTTCCGTCCAACCTCCTACTGTCCCATGCTCCTTGTTCGGATAAAAGGCAATCGTGAGAAGAAGAGAAGGGACAACTGAAGTGGTTCAGATAAGATAGGGGGTTGTCATTGAAATCAGGAATGGCGTGCGTGAGAAGAAGAGGAGGGGCTGCTAGAATGGGAGAAGAAGAGAAGGGGCAGTCGTTGAAATTGGAAAGGCGAGCATGAGAAGAAAAGGAAGGGCGGCCGAAGTAGGAGGGTTGAAATCTAGAAGGGCGAGAAGAAGAGTAGGGGCGGCCGGAGTGGGCTCAGTTGAAATCAGGAAGGGCAAGAAGCAATGCAGGTACGAGAGTAGGTGGTGAGGCTAGAAAGGTTGGATCTGGCCATTAGGTCTTCTGATAGTCGTGCCATAAAGGTTGGCGATGTACTTGGCAGAAGTTGTCATGTGGAACCTTTAGTGGGTATGACTATTAATATTAACATAATTAGGGTGATTTCTAATTCCATTGAGACCCAGTTAGATAAGATTCGCGGGTTTGACTCAGGTAATGTATTAATGTGTGTATGTTAATGCTAAATGAACAACCTGTAAATAGATTAATGAGGAAAGCGGGTTTTAATGGTCAAATAGGCCCGTGGGTGGGCAGAAAAAGGAGTAGAACTTTATATACATAATATGCCATGACATGCTTTTTAGGCAGAAAACATCAATTATCTCTCCCCTCTCTTACTTTACCGTCAAAGGCACCTCCCCATCTGTTTCACATAAAAAAATTGTCGCCTCCGTCAGTCTGTAGCTCCATTGCCCACTTTGTCACCAGCCTGACTTTTCCACAAGAATTCCCAATTAGCCAATCGTTGTACCCATCACATTTGGTCAGCTACCGGCACCACCAGCGGCTCCTGTCAATCAAGCTTCTACCAGGCAAATGATTCCTTTACCTGTGCAACTGATATAAAGTCATTTTTTTCTAATTCGAATTTGTTTTGTTCTGACACCAAGTTTGATTTTTCTAATATGAGGTCAATTTTGTTGATGAAGCTTAGGAGAAGTGGATTCGGTAGGATATCACTAGATTTGAGGCCAACGGATGCTTGTGAGTTCGAAATCGTGGTAGATGCCCGGATTCACCACCGCGAGTAGCTCCTTAGGATGGATTGTTTGAAAAGCTTTGTCTAAGTGAGAGAGAAGAAAGAATCTTCAACCAACAGTAACCAGTGGCAACGGGATGTAAATAAGACCAAGCCTTAGGCCCATTCTCTAGCCTTACCCACAGGTTGTCTTAACCCAAACTTTGACCCGCAAATAATACAATCCATTTAATTTGATTAAATGTATAAAAGTGAACTTTCATTACTGAAAAAGAAAAAAAAATGAACTTTAGCTAAATCAAATCTATCTCAGGTGTTCATGGGACAGGTTTGATCGAGTTCCAAGTTTCGTCTCAACTTGGTTCTTCCCCACATTGACTGAGTTGCTCAATTCATCAATTAACCCTGTTCGCATACCCTAAAAGCCAATGAAAAAAAAATCGCATAGAAAGTAGTTTGAGTCGGTTTGGTATGACTGAGTTTCCATAATCTCCTGTAAGACAATAATTATAATTTCTACAAAAATTAACTCCAAAATGTTTTTATCCAATACAGTAATAAATAGGCAAAATACAATAATTAACTCCAAAATGTAATTTCCACAAAAAACATCTCAACCAAAAAACTTCATAAGTATTGTATTATGCTCCTAAATCAACCATCTACAACAAGCAAACAACAAATTTTCTATTTTATTTTAATTAAAAATTTAAAGTTGATTTAGTGCTGAAGTGATAATTAAAAGAAACTAGATTAAGCAGATAACAAGTAACCAATACTAGTTGATTTATGTCATTGAAATGAGACAAACTAAAATGAAAACTACAATACTAGTCATCTTTTTCTCCCTTTCTAGCTCACAAGCTTTGTGTTTGAAGTAGTTATATTACTTAGTTGTTTTTTTTAAGGAGGTATAGGTACATCTTTCAAAACTGTTATAGACCAACAAAACAAAATTTATGTCCTCAAAATCCAAAACTTTTTGGAAGCAACAAGCAATAATTATCCTGAAATATATTGTCTATCCTTAAAAAAAGAAGCTAGCTATGATGAACTAATGGCTATCTAGATGTACTTGAACATGATACTTATATATTGCTTAGGGATTGAGAATTAAGGATTAGAAATTGAAGATTAGAAGTAGGTCAATGCGGATTAACTGAGTTTTTTTATTTACTAACCAAATTGACTTATATGTATGGCAGACAAGATTATGCTTTTCACTGCCTAACCTAACCCTAGCCCGCATAAATCCCCCATTGTCATCGATTTGGTTTAGTTTGGGCCAATAGGTTCTATGGGTAGTTTAGGTTGGACAAACACCAAAAAATCCATCTTAACATGTTTTTCTTTTTCATGCCATAATTTTGTGTGACTAAGATGTTATTTAATTTGATTTATTCTCAAGAAAATGATATTCAATTGATCTTTTGTCCAAGTAGAAATTTATTCATGTCAATTATATTTAAGGATGAAAATGTATAGGATGTGGTGGAATAACGCTAAACCTGTATCTTATCTATCGTGTTAGATACTTAATTCGTATCTTATCCACTATTTATCGATTTTATAATTTTAATATTCATATATTATCTATTTAAAGGTGGGCGAGATCAAGTAAAACTCATTTACACACGACATACTACCATAATAACAAACAATAATTCTACAGCAACGTACCATAATAAAAAAATATTAAAATTAATCTTCTAAATAAATAATATCAATAATAAAAATAGAAATTTGGCTTAGTCACTAACAAATAGTAAAGAATTTGCCCAAATCAAATTAGTGAAATTAGCATGCATTTAACAGTATTACAATTACAAGCATACAACTTTGGAAAAAAAATGGTGGAAACCTTCCATGAAGTTTCACCCTAACCGTCTCATCTAAATTCACTATATATTTTTTAATTTAATGGTAAAAAGGAGAGTCTTTTACAAAATATTCACTTTTTACAAAACTAGTAGGTATCATGTTAATTGGATGACCAACATTACTATATCAATATCATTTTCCAATATTCTAATGAATTTTTTTACCCACAAAGCGGCACATTATTCATATTGATGAATTTATCAGTACAAAATTTCACTTAAGTGTACACACGAGGCTATACAATCTTTTTAATCCATTCATTACTTTTTATACAAGTTTTTGAGTAGGGATGAATAAGAGTCGGGCTTTTTTATGGTAATTCAGGCTCAAACTCAAATTGAGGCTTTTCAAGTCGAGGATAGTAGAGTTTGAGCTCTATTCGAGTTCGATCCAAAAAATAAGCTCAAACTCATTTAGAACTGAGCTTGAGCCTGATGAAACTTGGCCTAATAAGCTCGCGGACCTTACCTTTTCTCTCTTTGGACCTTTTCCCATTATACCTTATAAGCCCTAAGTTTATGCTTACTCTCTTTATCCCATGCCTTAGTCCTTTTGTCAGCCTCGACTAAATCCAACCTTAGGGAACACCCAATTGGCCATCACTGATCAATGACGATTGTCACTAACCAGGAACTAGCCTTGCTTACTTGGCGACACCTTTAGCCTTGTTACCTGGTGTCCCAACATCCAACAGCACCCCAATCAAGCCTGAAAACCTTCAGCCTCCATGCTTCACAACCTTCTCGTCTTCTTTTCCTCAGAACTGCCCTTTAAATCACGATTGTCCGAAGCTTTACCCTTCATGACCATCGCTGATTTCATTATCTATTTTGATTTGAAGCCCTGTCTCTGTCGATGATAAAGATGACACTACTTGTATCGGGTGCAAAAAGGTTGATTCATGTTTTTCATATTTTTAGATTTTTTTTTTCGTTTATTCCTTGTTGTTGTTTTCTCTGATTGTAGTGTTGTTGTGGTTTGAATCATGTGGCTGATATGGGCTTTCTCTTATTCATTCTTCAGTTTATTCGTTTGTCTTGAGGAAGAAGATGATTCATTTGTGAAGTTTATGAAATCAGGGTAGAGCAACAAAAGATTAGAAGTTTAGATATAGGATCTATCATTTTCCTTTCTCTTGTTATCTATGTAAAAAATATGGTTTTAGTCTCTATCTTTCATTTAAGTTATAATTCAAATACTAAAAATTTATATGTGTCATTCGAGCTTCAAAAGCTTTCGGGCCTAGCTCGAGCCCTCCTTGAGCTAAGCTCAAGTCTAAAAAATTGGACTTAAGCAATTTAAGCTTGAGCTCGTGTAGTGCCAAACAACAAATGGGCCAAGCTCGAGCCTAGTTTCACCCTTATTTTTTAGAGTTTATAGATCATTCTCCAAGTATATTTCCATGTCATCAAAACAAACTCTAGATTTATTTCTTGATGGTATATCATCACCATAACAATCATTCTTTTGATTACACAAGAGATATGCTTACTCCTTGATCTTCTTCTAAACCACCCAAAGGAAATTGCATTTGTTGCAACTTTAATGTTAAGCCATTCATAGATTCTCTTCCAAGCTTGCTTCGGGAATTCACATTAAAAAATATATGATTTACAAAGCACACAAATCTCATTAGAATATTCTATTCATTTGAAAGTTAATACTTTAAAAGTGTAAATGCACTTCTAAATTTTGTTGATAAAGTAATTATTTTTTAATATTTATCCATTTTAATTAGGAAAATTGGGAAAATTTGTTAACATATTTTAGATCATTATTCAATAAGTAATTAAGTAGACATGATACTAACTTTATTGGCGTGTGCCACACAAAGAAAAAGAAAAAATATTACTACTATAATTAGTGTTGGGTAACTTGCACAATTGGACCTTAACCTTTAATTATTATTCTAGTTTTAACCCTAACTTTCAACTTGTATGTTTAGACTCCTTAACCTTGTTTAAATATTTCATTTTAGACCTTTAGGTGACATAATTTGTTAGTTCTGACAGAAAATACCACATCAGCATAGCATTGTAGGGAAAATGCCAACTTTACTTGAAAATTTTTCCATTTAATAAATAATTTTTTAAAAATATAAATTTAACAAAAACTCCCTCCCCTCTTTGGCCTCTCTTTCCTCTAGTCTTCTATCTTTTCAGCTTGTCTTATAGGCGCCACCAGTGACATCAATGGCCACCAACAGTTGCACCACGCCACAAAGGGACAAACAAGATCCTTAAATGACTAGAACCAAAATCGAAGGCCAAGATTGATGTCAGAGATGGGGGAGAAAGTGAATTGACATCTAGTTTGATAGATTGATGGATAAACATCGGGTTTGGTGGATTAACATCGGAGATGTAAAAGAGGAAGTGAATCGGCTGAGTGAATGGAGGGAAGGGTGAATGAATCGGGAAATCGTTACAAAAAGGATGGGCAAATCGGGTGCGGCTAAAAGGGAGAGAAGTGAGAGCAATGGCAGGATGGGGGAGGAATAGGGCAGAGAAGGAGGGAAGAGAGAGTGACTGTGGTGGGGAGGGGAAGACCGAAGAGGGACAGCAGTGAGAGTAGGGTTGAGATGAGGAAGGGGCTTTAATGTTCGATTTTAATGTTTTAAGGTTTTTTGTTAAAGAGACAAGGTCTCAGACACCAAACTTAGCATTTTTCCTTATAATACCATGCTAATGTAGAGTTTTTCATTTGAACTAACAACTTCCATCACACAAAGGTCTAAATGAAACGTTTTAATAAAGTTAGGGAGGCAAAATGTGCATTTTGGAGGTTGGGGTTTAAACTAGAACAATAATTAAAAATTAGGGTCTAATAATGCAATTTACCCAATTTAGGGTTATACTGTACCTGACATATTTCATAGGGCACCTTCTAATGTTAATATTGTAAAGACATATGCATCACATTGAAAAAGCTTAAGGTCACTTTGCTGTGAGTAAACGTGATTAACACGTTAAACCTGGTTGGTAGGGTTCATCACACAAATCACTTTTAATTGCACCTCAATTGCCTCTAAAGTTGGCCTTATTTACAAGTTAGCCCTCAGTCAAAATCTTCTCAATATCTTTAATATTATTAGTTGATCGATTCTTAACTATTGAAACTGCCAATTATCTATCATTAGAGAGACAAATAGTTTAGAAAGACAAAGGAACGACACAAAATACTATCCAACCACTCAAGATTTTGAGTCAAATTACAATACAAAAAACATATGATGATCTAGCACCTAACAAAAGTGAGGAGCAAAAGAGGCTTGCTTGGAAGAGCAGTGTGATGAGGTGAGATTTAGTGAGGTGTGGGTAGTAGTGGTTAAGCTCTAAGCATCTACTTGACATGGCTTAAAGCAGCTAGTGGATCGAGGAAGGTTGGTGGCATTGATGGATTGTGTGGTCAAGCGTACAAAGGGTGATGCTAAATGGGCCGCGGGAGGAGGCATGTGGTGTAGGATCTGGCAGATGGGGCTGTGGGTGAGCTCGTAGCAGGGGTAAGCTGGGCAGTAGATAAGATCTGTAATAGCAAGTAAGGCCGAGTTGAGCTCGAGCTCGTTTTACTTTAAAGGGTGCTCGGGCTCGGGCTCGACGAGCTTAAAGAAATAATGCTCGAGTTCAGCTCGGGATGATGCTTGAGCTTGATTCGAATATTTGAGAGGTTCGAAAAACTGGTTAAAGAGCTCGATGCATGAGCTCAGTTTGAGATCAATTGGGTATACTCAAGCTTGAGCTTGAAGAGCTCATTTTGAAAAAGTAATTATATTTAGTATTACTTAATGATATTTAGTGACTTTAATAGACAAATTAAACACATTTATATTAATATTATATAAGTTTCGATAGGCTTGAAAACCTATCAAATTGAACGCAAATAAGTTCAAGCTCGATTCAATAAGATATTCAAATCTCAAAATTGGCTTGGGCTTAAGTTCAAAGTTTGATAAGCTCAGTTTGTTAATGATGAATTTAAGCTCGAGTTCGAATAGTTCAATAAATGCTCGATTTGTTATCACCCTAGCAGCAATAGATAATTGTGGATATGAGGACGTTTGTGTAATTTAGGGAAGAGAAAGTTTTAACAAGAGTCCATAAATAACATCTTTAGGAACATTTGAGGTATGGTTAGGAGCAGGTTGTGCAATGGACCTTATCAAACAAGTATGCCCCGTTAGCGCCTACATGTTTACCCGACACGTTTGATGCATTCAAAATTTCAAAATATATTCTTTTAATGAAAATAGAATTATTTTTGTTTACCCAAAATATAGAATTATTTTAGTTACTAGAAAAAAAGTATAACATCCCGACTAACCCTACCATTTTGCAATTGCAGCCCGTAACACTTTTCACCCTGTAGGGAGTTCCGAACTAGGTGTAACAGCCCCGAACCTGTGCCTCCTCTCACCGCCACCGCTCCGACGGCCGTAGAATCAATCGAACCAAACCTATCTTCCTTAAATCAATCCAATCCGAAACCTCTTTTATCTGTTGGCCGATTCGGATGAACTTTAGCAAAAAATCGTTCCTTTCACGACCGAGATAACAACGATTTCTCCCTGGGTTCTGTTTGTTCAGGTATTTGTCCTCCTTGTCGCTTCACTGAAAATTTCTCTGCTTGGGTGTTTTTGTTTCCTGGGTTGGTTGCTTCGTATGAATTCAGGTACTCTTGACGCTGAAACCCTAAATGGGGCGGATCTCTGTGTCTGATAACTGAGAATTTGATAGGTTTGATGCGTGCAGGTGTTCAGGTGAGCGCGACTCACCAAAATGGGGTTTGATAACGAATGTATATTAAACATTCAATCCCTAGCTGGTGAATATTTCTGTCCGGTATGTCGATTGCTTGTTTTGCCAAATGAGGCTCTTCAGTCACAGTGCACACACTTGTATTGTAAGCCATGTTTGACATACGTTGTTAGCACCACGAAGGCTTGCCCCTATGATGGTTACTTAGTGACTGAAGCAGATTCCAAGGTATGTCTTCTGCCAGTGATAATTGTATGATTGTAAGCATTGGATGATGGTTCAGTTTATTGAAATGTCTTTTCTTTGAATGGCAGCCTTTGGTGGAGTCGAATAAAGCACTAGCTGAAACTATTTCGACAATTACTGTCCATTGCTTGTACCATAGGAGTGGGTGTACATGGCAAGGCATTCTATCTGAATGTTTGGTACATTGTTCTGGATGTGCTTTTGGCAATTCTCCTGTTGTGTGTAATAGGTGTGGCATTCAGATTGTGCATCGTCAAGTTCAGGAACATGCGCAGAATTGTCCTGTAAGTTTACAAAATAATTTACTGCTTCATTTTCCTCTCTGAAATGGAGTCTTTTAGCAATAGCAATAGAAAGATTCGTTATTTGTTGAAAGTTGATAAAGAGTTTGGATTCTAATGTGAAACGTTTATTTTGATAAGAGTTGAAAACATTAAGTTCTAGACAATGTGTGCTTCCTTACTGGTAGAGTAACATGGAAGATTTTTCTTCTGGGAAGGAGGCAGTGCTATAATAGAAGTTGGTGTGGGTACTTTAATGTAATATGTTCTAATTCATTCTGTTGTTGGCAGGGTGTGCCGCAAGCCCAGCAGGCTGGGAGTGCCCAGGCTGCTACCGCAACCTCCACAACTACAGGTGATCAGACCCATAGCGCCCCCCAGACAGGAACAGCTACATCGCAGGCACAAACTCCCCAATCTAATGCAAATTCTGCTGCTGGGCAAGCTGTTGGCCAAGTAGCAAACTTGAATTCCCAGGCTCAGGTAACAGCTCCAGCTGCTGTAGTGAGTACAGACCAGTGGTATCAACAGCAGTATCAGCAGTATTATCAGCAGTATACAAACTATGATGCATATTATCAGCAATACTACCCCTATCAACAACAAGTGGTTCAGCAGTTCCCTCAGCAGAATCAACAGGTCCATGGGTCAACAGTGGCTGCTCAGCAGCAGGTGTATGTGCAGTCACAGCAACAACCTCAACCACAGGTTCAGGCTCAAGTGCAGCCCCAGCCCCAGCCCCAGCCCCAGGCCCATCCGCAAGCCCAGCCACAACAACAGAGCCTTGGGCAGCCTCAGTTGTATTCATCTGCTCTGACAAATATGGCTGCTCAATCTCAGAATGTGGCACATATCAATCAGCAGCAGCAACCTAACTCCTACCTGGCAACTTCTCAAATTTCATCCCAGAGTCAGGCACAAGCACCATCCCAAAGTCATCCTTACACTCAGGGTCAGATGCTGCCTCAGGTTCAGACCCAGCCTCAGTTTCAGCAACCTCACCTCCAGGTGCAACAAGCTCAGGGACCAATTTTACAACAGCCTCAAACTCAATTGCATTCACAGGCAGTTACTCAACCACATATTCAGCCACAGTCCCAGCCTCTTGCTTCTCAACCTAATCAACCCTTGAACACTAGTTTACCTTTGCAGCATCCTTCAGCCCATGCTGTGACAGGCAACCTATCTTATCCACAGCCACAGCCACAACTACAGCCTCAGCCTCGACCCCTAATTCAGTTAGGGGGAGTTCAGCATCCCCTGCCCATGCACCCTCAAGGTGGCTATCATTCACAGTTGCCACATCAAGCTCAAATCCAGAGCCCTCACCATCCTCAGCATCCTCAGATGCACCCACTGCAATCTCATGCACCAACAGCTAACCAGCAGAATCCTCCTCTGTTGCCTTCTCCTGGCACTGTGGTACAGCAGCAAGTTCATCCTAATGCTCTT
The DNA here is from genome assembly GCA_005392925.1 of Aquilaria sinensis. Lineage (NCBI taxonomy): Eukaryota > Viridiplantae > Streptophyta > Magnoliopsida > Malvales > Thymelaeaceae > Aquilaria > Aquilaria sinensis. The sequence goes on along the minus strand of SMDT01001977.1, from coordinate 20,612 downwards.
CAGTCTGGTCTTCCGGTCCAGCAGCTAGGAACAATGCAGCAGGCACAAGCAGCCACATTACAACCATATGTGCAACAACCTCTTTCAGGCCAACTCGTTGTCCCTATTCAGAACCAAATGTCTCAGCATATGCCTTTGGTGCAACAGCATCTGCCAGTGCAGTCCCATTTGCGCCCCCTTGGTACACCTCACTCCTTACAGCAGCATTCTCATGCCTATCAGCAGCCAACCCAGAATGTTGCGTCAGCTCATGCTGTGCGGCCCCATCCATCACAATATAACATGCCGAGGCCGTCGATGCAGAACCATGGAATGCAATCACTTCCATTCACACATACAACTGTGGAAGTTAAGTCAAAGCAATTGCATGCTAACCAACCCCCTATACAGTCAATGTCTGAGGTTTCAGGTGATAAACTCACTGACAAACATGTAGCAGGGATAGATGGTGATTCTTCTATTATGAGTAGGGATAAAAGTGAGGTGGGTGTGAAATCTGAAGCAGATATAAAGCCTATTAATAATAAAGTCCCTGGTGAGGTTGGAGATAGTGGTGCGGTTGATATTTCTTCGAAGGATGTTTCTGAATCTTCAAAAACAGTAAAGACTGAATCTGAGTTTTATGTGGTGGGTGTGAATGAGAAGGCTGCTGAGGAAAAGATCATTGAGGAACAGACAGATGTTTCCCAATTTGATAGTAGGAAAACTGAGAACTCTGTCTCAGAAGGTAAAGAAAGCAATGGTGGTTCTTTGATGAGAATGCCTCCATTGCATGATAAGGAGAAAAGTGAAGAGCATGGCAGAAAGTTGAATCATGATCAAGTCCAATCTCATGCCCAGGTTACTCCAAAAGAGCGTGGGCCCGGTGATTTCAAAGAATCTCAATTTCGTCCTGAAAGGCATAAGCATATGCCAAGTCATTATGTATCTAATCCTTTCCAACAAAGGCCTCCTGCACCTGGAATCTTTCAAGGTCCTCCATCTGGGCCTCCTGTGCATGCACAAACACCAGGACTTCCACCCAGTCAGCTCAGGCCTCAGGGCCCTGGGCATACTGCTTTGCCTGAAAATTTACCTCCTGGTCCTTATGGGATGGGGCCAAATAATTACCCACCTCAGGGACCTTTTAGTCAGGGTCCTTATTCAGGTGCTCCAAGAATATCTCAAGGTGAATCAATTGGAAGACCAACCTTGGGAATGCCACGCTTTACTTCGCTTGATTCACATGGTGCACCGTATGGATCTGATTCTGGTATGAACTCAAATATGATGACCAGATTAAATGGTGATCCAAGCTTTGATTCTGCACCAGTGCACGGCTTTAGGAATAACAGGATAAATACTGTCCATGATGAGCAAATGGATCGATTTCCTATGAACTCTGGTCGACATGTTAGTGGACAGGGACCAGTTGATGGAGATCATCAGAGGTTCCCTAGGCCACCTCATGTGGATGCTGAGCCTCTGTCCAAATTTGGAAGCTACTATTCAGCAAGTTCCCTTGATAAGGGACCTCATGGGCCTAATTTTGATCATTCAGGGTTTTCAAGAAATTTTCCTCCCTACAATTCAGTTGGCAGGCTGCCTCCTAATGATGCAGGAGAAAGATTAGTCGGGCTTCATGATGATCCCATTGGGAGACGTGATTTTGTTGGATCAGTTCCTGGATTTGGCAGGTGTCACATGGACAATTTTGCATCTAGAAGTCCTGGTGGAGATTATCCTGGCATGTCTCCTCCATTTAGGGGCCATCCTGGGGATGAAATTGATAACAGAGAACATAGATTTGGTAGGTTTCCAGGTGCGCACAGAGTTGAGTTTGAGGGTCCTGATAATTTCCACATGGCTGAGTTGATGGGACGTGACCTTCCTCCTAACCACTTAAGGAGAGGTGACTTTATGGATCCTCGTAGTTTGCCTCCTGATTTGCGCTACAGAGAAGCAGCTGGTTTTGGCCCTTTCTCAAGCCATGAGCGGATAGGAGAGTTTACAAGGCCTGGGGATATTCGTCATTCCCGGCTAGGTGAGCCTGGTTTTAGAAGCAGCTTTTCTCTCCAAGGGTTTGCAAATGATAACAGAGTTTTTGGAGTTAAGTCATTCTGTCCTCTTTTCCCTATCCAAGCTATGTCACATCCTTCTTTTAGATCTCCGTGAATCTTTGCGATGCATCTGGGATTTGAAGATTCTTTTAACACTTCTCCCTTCTCTTGATGCTGCTTGTTTCAGGGTGATATGGATTCCTTCGAAAGTATGAGAAAGAGGAAACCAACAAGCATGGGATGGTGCCGCATTTGTAAAGTGGACTGTGAAACAGTTGAGGGCTTGGACCTGCACTCGCAAACAAGAGAGCACCAGAAGATGGCCATGGACATGGTTGCATCCATTAAGCAGAATTCAAAGAAACAGAAGCTGTAAGGATACTTTTTTTTCGCTTTTGTACTCTTTATTTTTCTAACTTAAAATGCTTGTGTGAAGAACTGGCACTCATGCTTTTCTTTGGGTATGATACAGAAACCCCAGTGATCGCTCTGTAGCAAATGATGCAAAGAAGTTGAGAAGCACCGGTTTTGATGGACGTGGAAGTAAGCATTGAGGTGCATAATGTGTTAGGTTGTAAATTCTGCTGTGGTTGTTTCCTTGCTGGCTTGAGCTGAAATCACTTGGTATTATACTCCTAGTGATTGAGATATATGACTTGGTCTTCCCTTTCTAGTTCCTACCTCTGGATTGTTCATGCTGGTCTTATCATTTCAGGTTGGTGCCATGTAACTTGAAGATGGTTTTTGGAACTGGAGTTAGTGGCAGTTAAGTTTACTTGTTTTTGTTTTAACATGTTTCCTCAAGAAATGGCATTTATTTTGACCTGCAAAATGTAGTATGTAGTGATTGGAGTTGTCAGATCATATCATATCTTCTGGTTACTGTTGAGGAGTCACTTATTTCTAATTAATCCACGCTGGGAATGATTTGTGAGCAGAAAAATGACAACTGATGGTGTTATGAAATTTAGAAAACACATTATTTTACTTTATTCACTTTTGGTATGCTTTGATAGCTGCGACTCCCAGACCATTATCATGGTTGGTTTTGTGAGTGGAATTCTGATCGTTAACTGATACGCTCATTATGTGACTATAAAAAAAATTGTTTCAACCTTTCATGGAATAAGGATGTTCTTTACAGCTGACATTAACGGTTGGATGGAAATATGCCCTGCTTATTGTTGTCTAATCAAAAGAATAGACGAGATATGCTCATGGAGTTGATTTATTTTAATTGCTGGATTTACATTTCCCCCCCTTCTATATATGGGGCGTTTGATTTATACTATATACTTTTTCTTTTTTATAATTAGAGAATGAACATATTTTTTTTATGATAGAATACTTCTTCGAACATATTTTTTTATGATAGAATACTTCTTTCTTTTTTTTCCCCCTTTAGTTGGTTGAAACTTCAGAGTGGTAAAAACTGGACTAGCATGGTGGTTGTACCATTAGATTACCCAAGGCTTGTCATGGCCATAGATTTTTGGTGCTGAGGTGTATTTTCCTGATGATTTTGGGTATGCCATTTATTGTCATTGTTTAGAAAGGGTATATGCTGCTTTTGGTAGCTAGATATACTGGGAAATTATGTATATGATACCACCCCATCAAGGGAATAACCATCTAAGGCATAGCACCTCTTTAAGTGAATAAGAAACTGGAGCATATCCCCCATTGAATGAGCCAAGAAGCGAGAAGCTTGTAACATTCTTTGGAGTGCATGAATTTGTGAGGACTCAAGCTAATTAGAGATACTCAGTTTATTAATGGCTGAAGCACAAAGTGAAGGTTGCCAAGGTTTTACGTGGTGTCTCTGTTGCCTTTTAAAATGGGTTATACCTATCATCTAGGTTCTGGTGTAGCTGAATGAGAAGATTCTAGAACTTAAGTAGCACGTTTCATGTGCTGTTGATGTAGGATTCACAAAATTACCAGATTCTGTTTCCTTTGGGCATAGGTAGATTGCAAAGGGGTTCCTTTCTGACTTAGTATCTGAAATTAGTGCTTTATTCCTTTGACCAATTATCTTTCTGTAAACTTGCGGTCTAAATGCATCACTATTCGATCTTTTCATGCTTGTGAGAGTTGATATTTGTCTTGGTGGCTTTCTTTCCCCTTTTCTTCCAATAGATTTTTTCGATTCAACCTATCCTTTGTGGGCGGAGGAGAAGAATTGTGGCTGAGACTCCAGGGGAAAGATTTACTGTCATCCTTTTTTAGATGTGGTAAGACTGCTATAATATGGTAGTTATAGTGCTATTTTTTTTTTTCCTTTTTTGAAGTTTATTCATTTCTAGCGGATTATACGCGTTTATCACTCAGATGCTGAGATGTTTATTTTCGTTTTCCTTCTAAAAATATAAATATAGAGTAGCTGGACAGGTGGTCACCAACCATTAGAAATTAGATAAAGTGGTTCTGCTTTAGGAGATGTGAGATAAAAGCATACTCCTGTTTTAGCTTTTCTTGTTCAAGATGGAGTTTGAATAATTTAGTGGAAGCAAATCTAGTGGCTAAGGACATATCTACTTTACCACATTGCAATATAATTGTGATTTCTTGATAGTTCAGTTAAAACAAGAATGAAGAATTATGCATGTAGTTGCATATGACGTGGTTTTGAATGATATAGACCAAGTTATTTTGAGAACATGATATACCAAAAAAAGGCTGAAGAAAAAGAAGTGGTCATATTCAGAACATGGTTCAATAACACTTGGCTTAGGCACTTTTAGTAGTCACTAGATTAGCACTCAAAAACACATTTGCTTTAGGATTGCCGTTGACACTTTGCCTCTTTAAAATAAACTTCTGATCCTCCCATTACCTGAGGCAGGAAAAGGCCTTACACGCTATGAAATGTTTAGATGGATTTACTTGGGGGCAACGTTTCAGAAGTTTGAGTTTCCGTCATTTTAGGGCAGTAGCTGTATATATCAGCATTTCCTTTAATTTTCTTTTCCCACTTTTAGCTATTTTCTTTATTTTCTTCTACCTGTAATGATCTGTTAGAATTAAACCTGCTCATCTGGCTAATTTGCTTCAGTTATTGCTTACTTGTGGCATAAGTTTTAGCTGCCGGGTATTTAAGATGCCGGAAGCATGAATAATTGACTCAATTTTCTACACAAGCTAAGGTCTGGCACAAAAGGCTTCAGCCTTGGAAACTATTAATGAAATGTCTACTTGTTTGGCGGATGCAAAGCCCTGTATACTTTGCCTTAAGTCTCCCACTCAGAACTTCTACTAGGCTCACTAAATGAACCTAAATAGAATAAGTATTGATATCCTAAGAAAAGTCTAAATATAGAATGAAAAGCAAAACAGGAAAATAATCTAAATAAGTACAATCCTAATTGACTCTAGCTAGGAAGCTAAATCTTTATTGAATTTTTCCCAAGTAAAAGATTTCAAGAAAATTCCTAGTTGATACTTATACTAACTCAGACTTTAAATAGAACCCCAAATAACTCTTAATCTAAGAAGAAAAGAACCATAAATAAATGTTGAAGATAGTAATAAAATACAAAAAGGTAGATCTTGTCCAGGTTGCATCAGTTTAGGTCAGGCAGTTTCTTTGAACAGATTGGGATATCACGCTGTTAAATTTAGCTGAACATTGTTTGACAGCTTAGAAAGTCTTTATGCAGTGCCGCAAAAGGACCTCAATGTTGTACTAATTCCACAAATCTATGAAGTGGAGGCCATTAGGAATCAATATGTTTTTGCTAGTCGATTATGGAGACGTTAGTTTATTATAGAAACTTCTTCAGGAAAGTCATTGAGGAATTGGAGGGGATATGGAAAATGTAGCGCTTCACATATTTTCTAGATGTTTAAACATAGAATTGCTCTGGGAATCCAGAATGCTACCTGCCTCCAAATCAGAATATCACATATCCTTCATCTATTCTGTTCTACTTCAGACTTTTGAAAGTTGTAGCCATTTATTCCCTGTAATTACTCTGGTTATTTGTTAAGATCTAGCAATTTTGCACGTAAAGCCCCGTTGAAGTATTTGTGGTATTTGTTTTAGATGCTTAGCAAAATGAACTCAGTATCTCTTGCATGTGATCCCATTGACTGTCCAGCATACTTTGATCATCCTTGATCTGTACTGTGACCATAAAAAATTCTTGGACAATCCCAAGTTTGCTTCCAATACATGTAGCAGCATTTTTAGTATGCGGAGACCAAGATAACATAGTGTTAGTTTTTTTCTTTTTGAACCAGCAACTAAGTTAGAAGCCACATTTGGGAGAAATGTTGTCCTCCATAATTGGTATTTTTTTGTTTTAGGCGGGTAGTATTCGATCTTGATCATCCTTAGCCTGGCTGGTTGGTAAGAACAACAGGACTTGATGTCAGAACCCTAAGGGTAAGGCAGGGGTTTTCACTGGCTTAGCCAAATGAGATCACTGATTTGTTGTCATCTTGGTTAAGGGCAATAGAAGCTCAAGTTGAATGTATTGTGGTTGTGATTATCAAGCAGTATTCCTTTTTCACCCTTTTGGTGGCGTTTTATGGGCTTGTATTTTTATGCAAGGAACAACAACTGGAGCTAGAGTATTCGAACTAACGCCATGTAATAAGAAAATATATGGTGTAAAATGAACTCTCGAGTTTCTTACAAATTACGTGTTGCATTCTCTAACTTTGGCTTCAGTCTGAATTGTGAAACCTCAGAGTAGCTTCTGTTCTAAATAATGCCAAATATGGTGTACAAGTATAATTGGAAAATATGGCTGTTCAGCTGTAGCTCAACTTTGGTTTTTTAGTAATTAGAAGCATTTTATAAAGTACAAAGTCAGGAGTTACTATATATTTAAGTGGAAGGGAAAATGTTTGCTTTCTCAGGACATGGAGGAAAGTGAACCAACATTAATGGTATTTACTGCTAAGTGGCCCGGACCATAACTCAACTTTAGGGAAACAGTTTCTGGTTCTTTTAAAGAAACAAGTTCATGCAGGAGCGGGCCTAGAGTGGGGCAGGCATAGGGATAGGGCCTGGGGTCCCTAAAATGGTGGAATCTCAGTTGTGGTCCTTGAATTGCAAGAATAAATGGCTGATCTTTAAAATTGGTATAATCTCCTTGTAAGGATTATAATTTAAGAAATAATTTGTTGTGCCCCCTGCTTTGTAGAATTGTTGGGGCCGGGCCTTCCCTTTGTGCATGTGCAAGTGCAGGTGCACTTAATACTCATAAACAAGGGGGGAAGAAAGGGGGAGGGAAGAGAGAGAGAGAGAGAGAGAGAGAGAGAGAGATTTGTTGAGTGCTTTTGGTAGCTTAATGGGTTCTCTAATTGTAGCGTTGCAGAGCCCGATCATACTGAAAAAAAGAGTTGGATCCTGGCTTAGATGGTTGTTCGTATGCCTGCATAATCTGGAAATGCTAATGCTTCTTGTTTCCAAATGTTTTAATGTGCTTTGTATAGATAGAATAACATGAAAGGCGGTCGTCTTGTCTCGGTCCACACCCTTTCGTTATTCTGGGAGCTCTCGAGCACCGCGTCTTGGACGATTCCTGATTTTGATTCTGTTTTAGTTATTAGGAAGAAATGATTAGGTTTTCTTTCCTTCTTCTTTCAATTTCTTTTCGGCTAAGTTTACTTGTGAGTTAATTTTGCTTGTTCCTTGTACGAATACAATTAATGTTAATATATCTAGGCGTTGCATTTGTTTTCTTTCTTTAGCCATGGTTCTTTAACTATTAGATTGCGCGTCGTTATTTTTCCCTTGAACATTATGTGTTAAGATTATTATTATTATTATTATTTTTTACGGACTTATAAACTTGAAACAGTAGCAGAGATTTTTTTTTTTTTTGGGGGGGGGGGGGGGGGGGGGGGGGGGGGGGGGTGGGGGGGGTTGTGGAAGGAAGCATCAATTAACCTGATAGTGTAAAAAGAATAAGAATAATTTACTTTGAACAAAAAGTAAAAAAAAAACCATAGTATTATCTAATAATCATGGTATTGGAGAGGGTTACCGTGCTAGCTGGGTAAATAATTTTATTTCAAATGATAATCTGTCACATGTAAAATGTTTTCGTTTTCTGTTGTGTTTGAGCGAATATAATGAGTTATTTAATACATTATTTTTAATTTTATTATTATTTTTTTACTAAACTTATACAATAATTGAAATATTTGCAATTTAGGAAGCTCAAAATGTAATTTTAAGATATTTTTTTTAAAAAAATAACCGTTTTATTAAATTTTATTTTCTTAAGTTGAATATAGAGATTAAAAAATTAATTATTTTATAAAAAATTTATTCAAGTGATTTTTTGGTAAATGGTGTGGAAGCTTTTAAATGACATTGATTTTAGGTGAAAGAAGAAAATAATAAAAATGAACATTTTCTAAATTAAAAATAACACAAACATATTCAAAAAAGGGAAAACTAAGAACTTATATATATTCAGAAAATCAAGAAAAACTAATATCTAGAACTAAAGAGTCCAAACATTTTTTGTGTAATTGACTAATTGAGTACCTCTTTGTCACAGTGACTTTAAATTTAGAAACCAAAGTTTAGAGAAAAAATCTCAATAAATTTATTAACCAAAAGTTACCCCTTTGCATCGCATATACATGGTCTTTATAGAAGGGTAAGTCTAATATATACTCTACTCTTTATATTTATATATATTTATATTTCATTACTATCATTCATAACATAAAATAGATGCAAAAGCTTTAAATAGCTTCTAAAAAAAAATAAATTGAGATATGGACCAATTAGATTACAAATATGTATAAGATTACTAGATTAGTGTAGAAAGAAAGAGATATGTATAGATCATATGAGACATGTGCAAACGAGATCATTGATATGTTATTGGCATATTCAATTGTATCTTTAAGTTTAATCATTCATTCTAAAAACATGTATTAGTGCGTCAAATTGTGCTTTCTACCAAAATAATAAAAACATACAAATCGAATGACAAATATATATCAATTTGATGTACAAAAAAAATGATAGATAGGCATAAATCATGTTGTACATATTTGTAGAATCTATAGAGAAATTCTTAAATTGCCTTTCATTTTATTGGACAAGAAAAATATCAAAAAAAAATGTTAACGTACCGAAAATTCATTACTGGTATAATCGAATTACCATTTTTTTTAATATATGTACAAATATATAGGCCAAATTACCACGTTTTAAATATATATAGACAATGAATAAATATATTTGCACATATGTAGAAACATTCTTGTATTTACATGTGACATTATTTATAGAAATGATTTTATTCTTTTATATGTATGTGATCATATGTTTATATAATTGAAGGAAGACTTTAATTACAAGTGTTTTTGATGAAAAAAAGAATTAATTAGAACAATTTATTGTCCTAATATCCAAATGTTGTCGTTGCCTCAACTTTATCATCCTCGAGTTGCATGTGCGGATCCTTTCCCAATTTCACAGCATCTAAAGGAAAAGGAGTTGGTGGTTTTCAACATGAATCACATGACTGCTACTATGACCTAGTCCACCACCACTGTCATTGATGGCTAGCTATAACACCTCATATTTCACATGAAAAATATGTTGGAAGTCTTATATGAATATATAGACTCAAGTTCCAAAGTATAAACACCTAAAAGATAGTCATTGTGGTGTGAATAGGTGTTTTGTTGACTGATTTTGGATTTAAGTCATTACAGATGGTATTAAAGCCAACTCAGTACCACAAAGATGTGGCATGCTGGGTGCACATGCATCGTCTATTGGGCTGATCCTATATTAGAGAGGTTATTTAACTAGGAGTCAAGTAATCCGATTAAAGAGGTTACTAGTCTGGGCAACCAAGTAATTCGAGTGACCCCAATAAAGACGTTGGGTATATAAGAAGGGAGTTTGTAACACTCCCATATACCAAATGGGAGAACTATGAGAAGCCTTATGTCGATAAGGTGTGGGCAGATATTATGTTAATCGGTTTTGGACATGGGTCATTATAGATGGTATTAGATATAACTTGGAATCGTGATGGTGTGACATATTGGGTGTGTACATGCATTATTTAACAAGACTGATTCTGGATTAAAGAGGTTACCTGGTTAGAGCCCAAGTAATCTAATTAGAAAGGTTAGTGGTCCAAGAGACAAATGTTACTGGTCCAAGAGACCGTAATCCGAGTGACCTTAGCAGGGATGTTGGGTACATAGGGGGGAGTTTGTAGTACCCTCATATCCTACATGGGAGAAGTGGGAGTAGCCTTATGTGGATATATAGGCTCAAGTTTCAGAGTATGAGTACCAAGCGTTTATTCTTTTTACAAAGGATAATCTATGTGGTATGAGCAGATGTTTTGTTGACCGGTTTTGAACTTGGGTAATTACACTGGTGACACCTAGCAAAATGATGATGCAAACCCACATGGGATGGTGGAAACGGAGGGGCAGTTGATGGTGACAAATCTGCTTAGATGAGTAGTGGTGTGAATAGCAGTGAAGGGATATGATGGATATTAGAAAATAGGGTAGAGTGCATAAGGGTAATTACAGAGGTAGGACGCACATATGGTAGGAGCATACAAAAACATTGCCTTTGTATAAGGCTTCATTAAACCTAAAAGCTATTAGGCTTACAATATTAAATAAAATAGGAAAAGCTACCTGAATTAACTTTAACTGGGAAATCTAATCCTAATTGATATCTTTTTCCAATATAGGATTTCTAGAAAAATCTTACTTGATACCATAATTAATAAGAACTCTAATTAACATCACAAAACCAAAAAATAACTCTTATACTAATGAAATAAAATAGCCTTACAAGTAATTACGAAAATTAGGTTACAATAATAAAGTGCAAAATTCCTTGCCCACATCATTCTCATCCCTTGAAAAAAGCTTGTTATCAAGTTCCTTGATTGAAATTGAATTTTTCCATACCAATCAATACGTGGAGCACAGCAAACTCCTTTCATGTTTCTTGAATTTCGAGTCATGATAACTCCTAAATTTATCCAAACACAAAACATATTTTGGTTTGATAGAAAGTTTTCATCATGAAGAAAATCCAATAACATGAGTTTTGGTTTGCAAAGATGCTCATTGATAAATAGTTCAATTGACTTAACTTCTTCTCTTAAAATCAAAGTTGATCCTTGCTTTAAATGCAACTCTTTCATTCTCATCTCTCTTTTGCACTACTTGATTTTTATAAGTCACTTGTCTTTGACATCCTCATCATCAAGAACGTGCTCATCTTGCTCCATGCTTTCTTTAGTTTTCATCACCTTCATTCAGCTCGCAAATAATCTTTCTCCTTCTCTTCACATGGATCACTACATGTAACGGCTTCTAAATTAATTTCCTCTCTTCACTAGATGTTATGTACTTGCCTCCACTATAATTTTTGTAAGGGCAATTGGCCTATTTACCTTGATGATGTTGTTGGTACCAATAGAATAAAATTTCCTCATATTCCAGCGGAATAAAGATTCTAGCATCAACAGTTTCATTTGATTTCACGTATTAATTGGATATTTCTCTTGATGATACCTTCACACTTACAATCTTCCTACCAAGTAATAGTTCTCCGCTTTAGTCTCCAAGCAACATATTGCACCTTTTTGCTTTTTGGCACTGTATTATACTCGAAAATTTTATCAGCATCTGTGATCCAATATAGAAAATCTTCAATATTTGAATTTCTATCAATTTAAGGGGTATCCTTTTCAGTGGGGAGACTCTAGTTTGCCATCTATGTTCAACGAGATAATCATCTTCGCCCAATTCATAATCCTTTGTATGCCATCTTGACTCAATGGGATAGTCATCTTTGTCCAATGACTCTTCCTCAATATAAGTTTGAGGCCTATACTTATGCACAGGAAGGGGTCTTCTAATAGATCAATCATGGGGAACATCCTTAACTTGCAACCTATTGTTCCTGTTTGCACAATAACTTTGGGGCATCAAATTAACCTACAAAACATTCAATAAAACACTATATCTGCGATCCATTTATTACTCATAAGCTTTCCATTTGCGAACTTAGGCTTCAGTTCCATGATCAACATCTAAGAATTGATGCTTCTACAATTGTGTCAACTGTCAAGAGATAATACGTTTAACCACAAGATAAAATAATAAGTTTAAATCTAGAAACTTAAAGTTTAGAGAGAAATCTTAATGTTTCAATGATCAAAAGTTGCCCCTTTATGTCATATGTGCATGGCCTTTATATACAGTTTCATTAAAACCTAAAAGCTATTAAGTTTACGAGATCGAATAAAATAGGAAATTTAATATAAGATTTCTAGAAAAATTCTACTTTATATCATGATTAATAGGACTCTAATTAACATAACTAAAATAGGAAAAGCTATCCCAATTAACCTAAGAAATCTAATCCTATTTGATATCTTTTTTTAATATAAAACCTATTAAAAAAAGCCTACTTAATACCATAATTAACAAAGATTCTATTGAGCATAATAAAATCAAACAAAAACTTCTAAATTAAGGAAATAAAATAATTCTAAAAATAATTACAAAAAACATGATAAAATAAAAAAGTGGGAATTTTATTTCGATTCAGTCCCGCGAAGAAAACAATACAATTACAACCCCATTAACAGGGTTCTCATGTAGATTCTCGTTACGCCCATTGACCTGTCTTGTTTTGCCGAGAAAATCCTAGAAACAGATACATCACAAAAATGGGATGGCTTCAGAACGTTCCAGATAAAGATTATTCGTTTTTTTTTTTGTCAAGAAAATTCTTCCTTTTACTCGAATCATCCTACTTTACTCCTTTATATATCATCATCTTCACTTCAATCTTACTAAGCATCTGATCGATAGGACAAAAACTTCCCTGCAAATTTGTTCGCTAAGCAATCTACACAGCAAAAATGTCTCTGATTCCGAGCTTCTTCGGGAACCGCAGGAGCAACGTCTTCGACCCCTTCTCTCTCGACGTCTGGGACCCCTTCAGGGACTTCAATTACCCATCTTGGTCCCTCAGCTCGTCCAGTCCCGAAACCTCTGCCTTCGTCAACGCCCGAATCGACTGGAGGGAGACGCCGGAGGCGCACGTCTTCAAGGCGGACCTGCCGGGGCTCAAGAAGGAGGAAGTGAAGGTGGAGGTGGAGGACGACCGCGTGCTTCAGATCAGCGGGGAGAGGCAGATCGAGAAGGAGGACAAGAACGACAGCTGGCACCGCGTCGAGCGCAGCTCGGGCAAGTTCATGCGGAGGTTCCGCCTGCCGGAGGACGTCAAGATGCACGAGATCAAGGCAGCAATGGAGAACGGAGTGCTTACTGTGACTGTTCCCAAAGCGGCGGTGAAGAAGCCCGACATCAAATCCATTGAGATCGCCGGCTGAAATCAAGTAATTCAATGGGATTCTCGTGCTCGTCAATGGTGCTTCTGTTAAATAGTATGGGGGGTTTTAGGGAAGCCGAGTCTGGCTTGTTAATAATATGGGTTTTGCGTGGTCGTGTTCGAAATGTTTGGTTGTTGGTTGGTCTGGTTGTGTTCTGCAGTTCTGGGTCTTGTACCTGTAATCTGACTAGTCAATATTACCAGTAATGAAGAAAAAATAAGGTTGTTGTTTACTTCACGTCTTTCTTCAAATCACTTGCTTTCTGAATTTTATTTTTTGGTAGAAAATGTTAATCCAAGCCAAGAGCGACAGAGATTTTACCATCCTGAGTTGTTGTGTCTAGTAAGTAGTAACTGACTGCTTCATGTAGCGCTTGAACTTGTGATATGATATTGGAATCTTCCTGCCACATTCTTCAACGTAAAAACTTCCATCTTCTTCAATTCGGTAGCTCCTTCTCTCGTTTCTGATCCTCCACCACCCATTAGCCTTCTGCTGGCTGTTTCTGTTCCTTTCGTTTTTTACCCACTTAATAAATTTGAAAAATATAAAAAATTCTCAAACAAATATTAAAATTCTTACTTCTAAAAAAAATTCAAGTCAGAGAGGGAAATATCACTTTCAGTTCTAAATTTTTTGCAACTTTTCTATTTAAGTCTGAAACTTTGTAAATTTTATTAGAGTCCTAAAATTTACAAAACTCCTAAAGTTAATCCTAAAATAGGTGATTAATAGTTTAGGATTAACTGCTTATACCTTTTAAAAGTTTTAGTACTTAAATAGAAACTTGTAGAGTTTTAAGACTGAATGTGTTTTTCCCCCAAGGTAAATTATGAAACTTAAAAAATGTTTAGTGTGGTTTTGGGGTTGATTGGCAGACAGAAAATTTTGGGGATCTGTCATGCAAACCACAAGACTTAAGTGGCCTTTTTGGAAAGTTCATCTTTTTCCTTGTTATGGACATCTTCATGGACCAAGCCGAGTATTGATCATTACTGTATGTCAACAAAATGCCTATTGTCCTTTCACCAACCTCTTCTATCTCTTTTACTTTTAACTCCTAAATATTAAGTACTTTATAATGTTGTTGAGTAAAATATATATATATATATGTTTATTATGTCTGGAAAGTTTTTTGTGTAGTGGCGGTATGAATTGGAGGCAGAACGCCTCATAATTAGTTGTTAGAGTAGAAGCTAACAGTTGTAAAATATAACAATAACAAGTATACATAAATAGCCGGAAGAAGAAAATTGGCGTCTATAATACGTTGAGTGGCTGATCATTCTCCCACTAGCAACAACAACATTGATTTGGCTGCACCCTGATGGAAGCAAATTTTGTTACTTTCACCTCAACCCTGTTGTTCCTTCCAGCCACGCATCCAGAAAACCGTCCTCTTCAAGCACCATTTGACTTACCGGCTATACATATCTCTACCAAGGGACTGCTAGCTCTTATGTTCACGCCTACCACGAATTATAACTTTGCCTTTCCTCGGTTGCATTGTTCCGTGAAACCGATCATCACATCAGAGGAACCAGAAGGGACGTAAAAGCAATGTTCCACTCAGGTTGACTAGTGCACCTGGAACACAGAGCCATTGCATTAGAACTAGCAGATCAAAATACAGGTGAATTGGAGCAGCAAGTAGGCATTTGCTGGATAGGATGGGACTCAATGTAGCTTTAAGTAATCAATCTGAAATTAAGTCAAGACCTTCCCCTGCTTCTTCTCAACATTTGACTAGCCACCTATTGTTGAATATATATATATATATATATATATATATATATAATATACTAGTAATTGTATACGTGCGTTGCACGTAAATCAAAATACTTAGTTTAAACTTAAATAACTCTATTTCAATTATATTGTTCAAAATAAATAGGTAGTAATTATTAGTTTTTATTATCATATTTAATCATAACTATCTCACTTGCGTCATCCATTTTAATAAATTGTTCATTGTATTTTTTTATTTATTATAAATAATAATAATAATAATAATACAATGTAGAATATGCTACAGGTAATACTGATTGCAAAAAAATAATAAAATTTTTTTATTTGTGATGGTAGAGTACTTGTAAAAATTTATTTCTTGTACATTTAATATCTTATCAAAGATGTTAAAACTTCTTTTAATCCTTATGAAAATATTTTAATTTAATAGACTTAATGATATTATGTATTTACAAAAAAACATAAGTTAGTTAATTTTATTTAATTTTTTATACTTTAGATTCAAAAAGCTAATGTTTAAACTAAAAGTCTTATATTAGTTGGCTTAAACAATTAAATAAATTTATCATTAATGTATTAGCATAACATTGACTTTTTTAAGAGATATAAGCCAGATTTTTAATAAATTTTTTGTGGTTTTGTTTAAAAAATAAAAAAGAACATGTGCTAAGTCATAGGTGAGATATTCAATAAGAACCTCAAAGCAAAAGTGAATTTCTTTGATAAGTATGACACAAATATGGGTTATGATGTCAAAGTATAAACTTGGTAACTAAACTTAAGTTTTTCCAAAGAGATGTAATTATAAGTAACTACTAAAAAAACATTAACTACCTAACTATTGACTTTTAATAAAAAAAATACACTCACCCCAAGTTTTCAAATCTATGCACATTCTCTATTTTATGGTTGAGTCAATATAATTGTTCCAAAGATTGATGTCAAGTCTTGTATAGCTTTTTACCTTTTTGGGTGATTCATGGTTACCAATTAATTTAGAAATTATATTCACATAACTGGGGTTTGGAAGTCTAGTCTTACCCATTATTCATATAATATAATTAGTCAATCATAGCAAAATAGAATCATTAAAATAGAATAAATTCATAGGACCTAAAAGGAAAACTAATAACTTACTATTTAAGGTTTAGTCACGTTATATCTTTGAACTTTTTATTATGTAAAGATATAAATATAGATATATACAGATATTAAGTTACACTTTTAGTTTTTGATAAAAATATATAAAGTTTAAAACGTAAATAAGTTGATAAATATCATGTTATTAGGCATGTTTAATAACCGTATAAATTAAGGACATGTTTGGCATAAAATTTTAAATTTAGTGGCATTTTTCAGTTTTTTTTGCCATAAAAAACTTATAGAAAACATATAAAATAATTATTGAGCTTTTTCTATTTTTCCTTTTCAAATCCTAATCTCATTTTCCTAATATAAAGAGTTTATAAATGGTACAAATGTGTTTAAATTTTAAATATTATAAATACATTAAAATTTTGATTAATCAAATAAAGAAAAATATTAACTTATTAAACTAAATATAACAATACAATTTTTTAAAAAATTAGAAATTTTCAAAATATGTTTCATATTTGAAGAATTTTGTGTATCAATGTCAAATATGATTGTATAGGAATTCAACATTATGACAATAAAAAAAATAATAAAATTTCAATAAAAATTTATTTTGGATCAAAATGAACAAAATTTTGATCCAATACGTAGAGTACATGTTGAGAATTTTTCTTATTCTACCAAAATTTATTTTATGTCCTCCTAAAGATCTTCCAATTTCTTTCTTGATCATATAATCCTCCATGTGGTTAAGACCAGCAGTGAGGATCTAAAATTATGCAATTTAATTATAAATTTTGAACATATAACTGCCAAACTTCTTTCTTTGTTATACTTAATCAAAGATAAAATAAAAACTTGCATTTAGAACATAAAATTATTAACTTAATCTCTTAAAACTCCAAAAATATTTTCAAGCTATGGGCCTCTACCATGAAATATAATAGTCAAACAAAAATTACTTCTAATTTGATACAACTTGTACAATTTAATAGGCTTTAAAAAAAATTAAAATTACAAATAATATTCTAATACTATTTAGAAAAGAAAAAGAGTTAGTTGGTAAGAATAAAAAATTGTGCTACAATATTAAAAGGGATGACCATTTGGAAAAAATAATTTTTATAATTTTTTAAAAATTTAAAAATAATGAAAAATTTAAAAAAAATTACTGCTAAAAGCCCCTTTATTATAGTGTAAGCAACTAATTCTAATAGCAAGTACTTTTTTTCCTAAAATATTTCACAATGACCTTTGCAACAATTATATTTTTTATTTTTTTTCATAAAAGATGCTTGAGTCATACTTGAATTATATTATTGCTCTAAGATGGACCAGATATGTAAGCTTTCATATAGTACATATTTATCCAAGTTGGAAAAAAAACTTAATTGATAAAAATTTTACATTCAAAGACCATATTTATTAAGTTGGAAAAAAGTTATAGCAGAAAAAACTTAGGTCATACTTGCTAAGTTGAAATTTTAAGTTTCAAAAAATATTTATTGTACTTGATATATTATTTGATAGTAATATAGAACCAAGGGCAACATGTTTACTGCAAGAAAAGAAAAAATGTTAGTAGAAAGTTTGTAGCAAAAAATAAAATTTAGCGGCAATTTAAGGGTTTGTTTTAGTGTTCTAGTGATAATACATAACTCCAATTAAATAGATAATGAAAAAATTGGGTTTCATTAAAAGAATAAAATAAATTATAATATAAGGGTAAAAAGGTCATTTAATATTTGTATACCTTAATTATTTTTATATATAAAGTGCATTTTGTATACCTTCATAGTTTTTATATATAAAGTGCATGTAATTGCAATAGATATTTTTGGACATTTGAAATATTATAAATATAGTAACATTTTAATTAAATAAATAAAATATTAAATACTATATTTATAAAAAAAAATTCAATAAATTAGTTTAAGAAAAAAACACCAAAGGCATAAAAAATGAAAAAGAAACACATAATAGATATAAAAATATAAACTACTATTGAGTATGTCTTTAGTTATTAGTTGGACTAATATATACTCATTTTATCTTCCAATATTGTTTTATTTGGTTTGGCACAAAGATCAAAAAAGTGAAAAAAAATTTGTGCGCTGTTTCATTTTTACTGTTAACTTTTTTTGCATAAATAAAAAAAGTTGAAAAAGGTGAATATCAAAATAATAATTTTAAAGATAGTATGGTAAACTAAGTTACTCAATATTGAAATGTTATAAAGATTTGAAATGAATCAAAAAGAAAAATGATGCAAAATTAGTGGGACAAAAGGAATATATTTTATTCAAGTTAAAAAAGAAAATTAGAACTTTGTTAATAGTTGATATACTCAAAATTTATGAATAGTTCCTAACCTTTAACTCACACTTCCTTGTCATTCTTAATGCATTAAATATTTTCTTTTAGCACGAAATTTTTGAAATATTTTACATTAGTCCTCAACTGAATGAAATTTATTAACTTTGAGGAATTGTGTAATATCAGTTTTTTTTAAATTATTTTAAATTTTCTTGTAATTCATTTCCAATAAATTTTGAACTGGGTAATACTCATCTATAGTTAAGAAAAATTTACATTATCATTTTTTTTCTTGAAATAGTAATTATTTGTCATGTAGACACTCATGTAATAATTTATTTTTGGTTAAGGAATTACTTTAGTGGGAATCAAATCAACATATTTTTAATAATTTTAGAACGAATAGATAGTGCATTCAAAAGATCAAGATGAAAACAAAATGACAATGAAAATGTTATCAATCGATTGCATAATTTAGCCCACGTAAGTCTTGATTATTGATGGAGATTAATTTTATAAAATATGTAACTTAAATATAACTTTTCATCCTATAGAATCCAAAACTCTTTCCTTTATTATACTTAAGCCTCCACACAATCAAAATCTTTACCACAATTCTAAAATTGTTAATTTATTTAAAACTTCTAAAAACAAAAAAAATATATATAGATTTATTAATAACTTCTCTCTGAACACCTCTTAAACATCTTCAATGATGCAAGCCTCTATCATAAAATATGATATTCCAATAAAAGCTACTTCCAATTTGATACAATTCATAGATTTAAATATATTTTACATTTTATTGAAAACCAAAGTTAGTTCTTGGTAGATTTTCATTTTTCATAAAACTTAAGTTTTTTAATGTGACAAAAAAATTTTTTGAATGCCATATGTGACAAATGTCATACTGTAGGTGGTTATATTTAACAATTTCAAACCTTATATTCTAAGGCAAAAGTAACAAAATTTAAAACTGATTAATTTGATAAAATATTTAATAAAATATTTCTATAAATGACCTATTTGATAGCTATATAAATTTAAGGGATGTTTGTTAAAAAATTTGAATATGATAGAAACTTAGGAAATAATAAAATCTTTTTATAAATGACCTATTTGATAGCTATATAAATTTAAGGGATGTTTGTTAAAAAAAATTGAATATGATATAAACTTAAGAAATTCAATTATAAATTTTATTTTTATGGTATTAATGTACATTAAATATTCAATGTCAAATTTAGCTTTTATCAAAAGAGTAAAATAACTTACTATTTAAAGACAATTAAGGAAGTCATTCCATATAAGTAAAAGTAAGGGGTTTAACTGTGATTTAAATTTAAGATTTAGCAATATATTTCATTAGAATCCTAATATTGATATAACTCTAGTTGAATACTAAATTTAGTCTCATCTAATGAGCTAACTGTCCTTAAGGGACATTGGGCATAGTATGGTCCAAGTTCAAATCTCTAAACACTTTACCTAGCATAAAAACTTGCCATCAATGTCTTCTAGGTTTTGGAAAACATTAGAAATTTAATAACTCACATACATACTTAACATTCTCATTAAATGTTTCTGATTAAAAAAAAATGGCAATTTTAGTTCTCAAAAAAAGAGTAAAATGACCTATAATATAATGATAAAAAGTCAAGTCATTTGTTGCAACTAACCATAAACCATTAAGCATTTCCTCATTTTTTTAATATCCTTTAATATTTTCTTTCCTCTTAGAGTCCTAATGCTAATTATGCCTTTAATAAATATACAATACCAAATTTGGGTCTCATTGAAAAATAAAGTATCTCATAAATTAAGAGTATAAAAGTCGATTAACATTTTGTCACTTTCATACTTTTTTAATACTAATGATAGAACACATGTGTTGCATGAAAGTATAATGTTCATGATAAAAGTTAAAATCATTATAACCACAAAACAATTAACATACATATAAAATAAATATCTTAATTCTTTAATCTCTTTGTGAGAAAATGAGTAGTTTAACATAGTAAAAACCTTATACTCCCTCAAT
>SMDT01001976.1:0-59459 GCA_005392925.1 Aquilaria sinensis | reverse complement strand
ATTAAGAAACATTTTTGCTTGTCACCTTCAGGTATTAAATGATTTGTATGTAACTGAATTTCCTTGATGAGTGAGTTCACTTCTGATTTTCATCAATCCCTTGGTAATGTGATATTTTGCTAAATCCTCAATTGATTACTTTAGAACCTATTCTTTGAGATTGTTTTCTGAGTAACTCACCTGTGAATCCGTGGAGAGTGCAAATGTGAAGAATTTGCATTTTTCTGTCATCAGAGCTAATCTATTTCAATCTGCTCATAAGAAGCAACTGCTTTTGTTCATGCATTATACTCCCTTTATTGCGTAATGGAGGACATATTTTTTGAGATGTTGCCTCCCAAACAATGATGTGTGTGTGTGTTTGATGTTTTTCTAACTTTACCCTTGATATTTAGGTTATGTTTGGATTGCATCTCGCAAAATCTATTGGTTTGATGATTCTGTAATAGTTAAGAGGTTAAAAGAACCATTTAAGCATGCGCTTCTGCTAAGATCCCTATAGCTAATCATACGGGTAAAAAACCTGTATCTGTCTTAGTGAAAGGGTATTTTGTAGGCAACATTTTCATAGTTGCATCCATTAAGCCTCCATTCGTGGTGCACTATGATAGTCTAAATTCTTGTCTGTGCAGCAGATGGAGATCGACTTGTTCTACCATCCAGTTGTATGAACACACTCGAAGCTGAAGGAAATCCAAAACCTCTCTCCTTACCTGGTATGCAGAAGCTGCTTCAGCATTTACCCATCAGGAAACTAAAAGATCCAAGATCTGGAGATAATGAACAGCTGACCAATGTCATGACCACTTTGTATTCTGGGGCACTATTGAAAAAAGGTGGTCCAGTCAGACTGGGCAAAAGTAGCAGAGGGCCATTAAATGCACGCATAGATGTGCTGAATCCTGAGAAGCCAGTTGAACTGTGTAGTTTAGCAAGTGAATCTAACCTTTCTCATGCGTCAGATGGTCCTGGCTTGGGTGGTAATGGTGATGTCAGAATTGACATGCCTAATGAGCCCTCTAGTGGTGGTTCGCATGGTCATCCAACACCACCTACCGAGGTTCTCCACTCGCATAATGGAAACGAGCAGGATACCCGAGCTAGTGGTGATGGTGATGGTGATCATCGATCATCTCTCGAGGTGGCTGACAGCCAATCGATAAATGCTAGAGCAATAAATGAGGACCTGGGATACTGGATAGCAATCCTATGTGCAGTAGTTACAATTATTTCCATTGATGGCAACTACCTGTTGCATAATGGCAAAGCCCTTCGCATTGTTGCTGGATTTATGAACCTTATAGGCTTTATTTTAAGTCTCTCATTGTTAGTGTGGGGTAGTTCAAGAGAGGACTGCTTGCATGAAGACATCAAGAATATCATGAAACGGGCTCGACAGGTTGTTGTCAGTTTTGCCTTTGTTGGAGCCTCATGCTTGGTCTTTCCGGATAAGTACATATGGCTGGCAGCTGGCTCTTTCTGGCTAATCACGGCTGTCCTGCTTTTTTCTAAGCCTCTCGATGGTTGAGAAGGCTTCTTTTGTATCATAATCCGAATTCGGTGACAGTTTGTTAGCTCTGTAGTCAGGGCTGCTGTGATGGTTGAGTTATTTATTGCGTAGGGAAAACTCAGACTTACGTATTCGCGTATCTGACCCAAGGTTTTGGTGCACAGTTGTTTTTCTTTCTAAATAAATGCATGGTTTCGTTACAGGAATTCCCAGTTAATGGCGCTTCCGGAACTCGTGTCTTTCCGTTTTTTTGTTTTTCAATTATCAAGTTCACTATTACTAATTACTACCACTAATTAGTTGTTTGTTCAGCTTCCACAGCATAATCGAAATGAGAAGCAATACAGGCAGAGGATGTGGGCAGCCTGAGAATGTCAAGATTCGAAATCGAATATTTACAAGGCTTCTTTCTTTGGTGGTCTGGGTTATTGGCTTCGACGGCCTCTGATCTGATATACTCTCTGTTAAGGATTTTATTCATACAGATCTAAATGATGCATATTTAGTATCAGTGAAAGACCCTTCCTTTGGCTGTTCCGAAAGGGGAATGGGAATTTACTCATTCAGGGACGGCTGAGGAAAAGGTGCTTGCCAATAATTAGTGCGACCTAGAGGCTAGAGCTAGACTAGCAAGGCCACATTATACTACTAGCAGGAGGGCCCAGCTGTGTATGTAGAGAGGTAAAATACTAACTAGTTAGATAGAGAGCCCTGTAGGTAGGAAACAGTACGTGCTAGGTCCACCTGATTATGGAAAACGTACACCCTTCCTGTCCATGTTTCTCAAATATTACTATATTGGAAAACACGAAGATCTGTTTCAAGCACTCCTATTTGTATCTTAACCTAGCTAGCGACCTTCCTCAGCCTAGCTTGTCGTTGGCCTTGTCTTCTACCTTCGCCCGGCTGTCCCTGAAATCCCTCTTCACCACTCCTTTCTCGCCTTCAAAGCCAACGTTAGTACTCGCTCCCAGGTTCAATCGACTTAGCACTGAAGCACCAGCAGCTTTAATTTTGTTGCACCCAGTACTGTAGTCCAACTTCGACTGCCCGGGCGTGGCTCAATGTCCGTGCCGACTTTTTCGGCTAGAGCTAATTTCTGGCAAACAAGGTTATGAGATACGGG
Source organism: Aquilaria sinensis (assembly GCA_005392925.1). Lineage (NCBI taxonomy): Eukaryota > Viridiplantae > Streptophyta > Magnoliopsida > Malvales > Thymelaeaceae > Aquilaria > Aquilaria sinensis. The sequence continues at coordinate 56,823 of SMDT01001976.1, read as the reverse complement.
AATCAGTTTGCTAGGCTGGGTTAAAATCATGGTCTTTAGTTTTGTAAGATTTTGCTGTATTTCGGGTAAAATTTTGTTTGTCACAGGACCAATTGATTTTAAGCTTTTTCATGGTTTAGTCCATCTTAGACGAAGCTTAACCTACAACCAATGTGTTAAATACCTACAAATAAGCAATGCTCAAGTGTAAGAAGAATGAAAAATTGTGCAAAAGGATGTCCCTCCATTGATTAATAAACGTTTAACAAGTGGTAAACCTGCGTATTCTCCGAGAAAGAAACAAGAACCAAAGAACAACCAACAGAAACCACGAATGCCAAAATAGGTTTACAAATTTAACTCATTTGGTAACAACCAGATTCATCCAAAAAATTCCCAAAGGTTCCGGTTGGCTAACGTCAGGGGACAAGAAGCACCCGCAGGGAACATTCATAGATCGGAGGATCCTCAGACCATAGGGAAAGTCGAATGAGTGGGTTTGTTTATCATGTACTACAACCACCAGCCTCAGCAGCCTTCTTCTCTTTTTGTTTCTCCCTCTTCTTCTTGTTTCTCAACGCATTCTTGCTCATCTCCCTGAATAATTGGGTCCAGCATTATTACAATGAAATTCTGCACTCCCAATATGAACAACAAACAAATGCGACAATACCAAAAACGTCTCTTTTCTTTTCCCCTTTTTAATGCAACAATAGTATCAAACTTACCCGGATGCACTTCCTCCAACCACCTGTCAATGAAAAATAAATTGATCGTTTCAAAAATACTAGGATGCAACTGAATGGAATTAAAGAAATATAGAAATAAATCTGTCCAGGGAAGCAAGCACACAGATGCAGGTCCGTGTGTCTTAAATCAAGCAAAAGCATATAAATTATTTCTCGTCCCATTTCCAGTGAGGAAACCAGGAATGATCAAAACTGGAGTACAAATTCCAGAAGTTGGCAACACCATATGTATCACTCCCTATTCCTGTTTCTGTTTCTATTTTTATCCCCCCCGGGCACACACAACATTTTTGTGCATAATGATGACATTGACATAAGATCTCTCATACAAAATGACAATTTAGTATCTTGACTCACAATTTGCACAATTTGATCCTTGAATCATTTTCTGTTCAAAATCAACCCACCAGGACCTTGTTTCACCTCCACTTTCGGACCTGGTTTTAAGTAAAAGGAACTGAGCCACATGGATCCTTTTCATATGTTGTAAACTTCCACATCACACAATCACAGACCATGTTTGTAATTTTCTGTTAGATTTCATCCCCTCTTCTCTTTTTTTCTTTCCCAAGATCAAGAAGTTTGTAGTGCTGACCATAATAGGATTCTAGTAAAATGGTGCAATCAAGAAAAAACATAGAACATTCATACTTCTATCAATAAAATTCAAAGAATTTTCTCCTTTTCAAGGCTTTAGCCTTTTATCCTAAACCCTAACTTGTTGTGTACAAGTTAGCTAATATTTCATGCTTCCCTGGTTGCATCACTACTTCTTTTGCAGTACCGATTTCTTTTTCTTTCATCCTGCCTAATTTCTTTTCCCATAGAAAAAAAGAAAATTTCTCACAGGTTTTTTCAGAAGAGGACATAATCCTTTCTGCTATGCTGTTTTGTTGATCAATGTGTGAACTTCAGAACACAAAATGCCTTGGCTACAGGTCAGATAACAAAGCTAATTAATGCATACAGCAGGACAAGTCAACTATCAATTTGACTACATTTGTGCACTTTGCAAACTTTAAGCCAATTTTCAAGAATCTTTTACGGAAGTTTCTTCAATTAAAGCTGATTTCTGCTTGATTATTCTCTTAAAAGAGATATGGCAGAGATGTGGCATTGTACCTCCATTTGTAGAGATGCAGCAAGTTTTGCATGAGGTGGTCGAGAAGCAGCAGGTTTCTGTACAGAAGGGTTGGCAGGAATAGTTTTTCTTGAGCTAGAACCTGGTCTAGGAAACAGACACCACGTTTACATTTCTGGCACTTATGAAGATCCTGCAACCTCCACTGGAATTGAGCAAACTTTTGAATACCAATAATTCAATCTAATCTGGAAAGCACAAGGCATAGAACCTGTGGGTTTTGTTTCATCAATCTTCAATTCACCAACAAACTTAATGATTTTTGTTATTTCATTAAATTTATCTGCTGAAATTGGCTTCCAATTAGCCTGCAAAAGGTTTAATGAAATACGTGAGAACAAGAAATGAACTCTTTCAGCCATAATACATATAATCATTACATCAGGAAGAAATTAACCTGGAACAACTTGTCAAACATTTTCTTGAAGTACAGTGATCCATTGTAATGAAAAATCTTAATCCTATATAACAACAAACAGAGGATGGTTAACGAAATAGTTAAAATAGCTTAACTGGAAAGTAGCAAAAGGAGATAGATAAAATTTTGGATTCATCCCGTCCATGCATCATTGGTAATGGTAGTTCTACCTGGGTATGGTATGATCATTAGGTTCTAGACATTTCTCCGAATTTACTTAGAGCTATATGCCCAGCTTTCCAGTACCATAAAAGGCTAAATTTTCAGACCTTGCTAATGGGCATCCCCAAGATTGGAATCGGAACCTGCTCAATTCCCTTTTTCCTCCGTAGATTATGCACCAACCCCCCCCCCCCCCCTTCAAGCTTCATGGGGCAGGATTTTGTTTGCTGGGATTCAAGTTCTTCTGGTCAATACACTTCAAATAAAGGTTATGCTGTGTAGCTACTCAACTCAGCTAACACTTTGAATGAGGTGGCCTGCAGTAGTAATGGGTTTTCTAGAGACCCCTGATTCTTTATGGTTTTCAAAAGGCTTTGGGCCTCGAGCCTCCTCCAGAAATTTAATATCTTTATCTTGAAATGTCTTTTTAATGCTCTTCCAACAGCTTCAAATCTAGCATATCATGAAGGCATTGTTGACCCTACATGTCACCGCTGTAGTGTGCAAGAAGAAACTTCTTTTCACTTATTCTGGGGATGTTATGACACTAAGGATGTTTGGGATCAGTTCTGTATTGCTCCCTCAATTACTTAGGACACTACCTTTGAAGGTTGACTTTTGGATTTTCTAGCTTCTACTAGTAAATGGCATATTGATTGGCTATTTTTCTTGCTCTCCACTTTCTGGACTATTTGGTTAGGGCAAAATGAAGTGGTATTCTAGCATGCTCAGTTTGATGTTCAGTCTATTTTTAGCAGAAAGAATACCCTTTTCCATCTTCTTGCTTTGTTCAGGAATTACCTTCTTCATTCCACAATGTCTCATGTTAATACCCCTAACCCTTTTTGCTACATTTAGGGTGAGAATAAGAAGTGTCATCCGATGGTAAATACTAAGTTTTTTATAGTAGATGGGGCTTGGTGGTGATCTTCTGAATTAGGGGCAACGGCTTAGCTCTAGATGGAGGCTAATACTCCTCTAAGAGCTCAAGAAGGGCGTACCTTGACAAATTCTAAATCAGCACTTAAATCTGAGTTTATTGCCGTCCAAGGAGCTGTTAAAGCTGCCCTAGCCTTCTTATCTTTTAACATCACAATTTTAACTGATTGTACGCAGGTACTGGCAGCTTTACAATGAAATGCAGGTCTCAACACTTTGATAGCCTATTTGGGTCAAGACCTCTGCTATATGAAGGAGTCCCTTAAATGTTGTACAGTGGTTGTGGTGCCTAAACAGCTTGTCACTCCTGCCCATGATGTTGCTGCTTCACTGCTTTCTAACTTCCCTTAACTATTTAGCTATTTTCATGTTGTGTACAAAAAGAAAAAGTTAAGTTTGCTTTTAAGATTTTGGGTTGATCAATTACCATATAAAAATATTATCTTGACCAAAGTTCTCAAGCTAAAGTGGTCAAATTATGTTCTCGAAATACATTGAATGTTGGCATAAACTCTATGAGCAAAGGGGTAATCCAACAGTCTGGAACCATTACCTGGCTTTACTCCTTTTTTATTTTTTTGCCAAATGTTTAGGCAAAACAAGTAGGTTCATCATCAAATGTTTGAAAAGTTATGGATCGAAACATCAATAGTCTTAATATTCTATATCAATAATTAAATAAGTTCAGAGTTGACTTCACCAATTAAATCTTATAAATTCCAAACATGCAATATCACTAATCGGGATATGTTTTTTTCCCAATAAAGATGACACTAACGGCCAAAATGACAACATCAAATCTATCTTTTTTCCTAAGAAAAAAAAATCAAATAACATATAGAGCTAATCATTGATTTGTACTGACCTATTCAATTGTATATATGCTAGTTATGTACTAAAAATTAAATGTAAATTTGGGTGGAGACTAGGGAGATATGAACATGTTGAGGTGATCCATTGCAAAAGTGTCGTCATATTCATCAATATAGCTAAATTGTAAATTGTCCAAGTCATGAGTCTTGGACCTGGGCTGGCTCTGCACCTCTTTGTAGCATGTGACTTCTGGTGACAACACGTGCTCAGACCCACTTGACCACAGACCTGAATCCGGCCCGTGACTGTGGAACTGAATAAATGGGCCATCCACCAGCGACGGCTGTGACATCTTGATGTTGGGTTTTAGATCCACCGAGTCACCCAATGCCTTGGGCCTCACATCCATCGTATAGTCATCGTACCTCTCCATTGTCCCTTTCTTGTTGTACAGTCGACACAACACCCACTCGTCAAGCTGCACCCAACAGCCAACATAATATATATTTTTTCTTTTTTGAAAAAAAAAAAAACCGGATCTCTCTAAAACAAGAAAATTGGACAAGAAAAACCTAATTATAATGTTTTCCAGAAAAGAGAGATGAGTTGGTGCATACCCTCGAATTGGAGTTTTTGCGAGCGGAGCGATCAACATTAGCCAGCCGATACTCGTGCATGATCCAGTTGGTTTTTATGCCTCTCGGAGCTTTCCCGGCGTAGAACACGAGCGCCTTCTTAATGCCTGCCGGATCGGGTTTCCCGATGGGCTTGTCGGCGCCGGTTGCCTTCCAGAACCCGTTTCCGGCCGCTCTGTTCGGCCTCGACCCGTTTGGATATTTTCGGTCCCGAGGCGAAAAGAAGTACCACTCTTTCTCGCCGTACGCCGCCATTTCTACGAAATCAATCACCAAGAACCAAAATTAATTAAGCTGAGAAAGATTTTCATTCAATTCAGACAAATATATATTGATTCTTACCAGGAAGCTCCCACGGGTCGAACTTGTAGAGATCAATCTCGGCGATGATTGGCACCGCAAGTTTCTGGCCGGCGCATTTCCGGCACAGATAATCCTTCACCAGCTCGTCGTCCGTAGGGTGGAACCTGAAACCTGGCGGTAACTCTAGCTCTGTCCCCTCCATCCTCGTATAATTATACGAATCGAGCTGGGCCATATAGTCGTCTGTTTTCTTTTCCCCTGTTTTTCTTCGTCAAGCTCGTCACTTATCTGCAGCAATCCGCACGAGTTCAAGCAGAGTATTTATAGACGCGGAAAAGGATTTTTGTTTTTAATATATTTTATTGGGCTCGCAATTGGAGTGTAAAAAAAAAAAAGTAAAAGAAATTACTTACACACCTGTCAGATAGTGCCGGCGCAGGTCGCATCTGACGTGAATCGTGCTTATTCTAAACCCTAAATGCACCATTAGTCCTCTAACTTTATCAACTCACACAAGTTGGTCCTTTAACTTAGACTCAGTATGACCTAGACCTCAAACTTTGCTAAATTATGCAACATAGTCCTCAAACTTTCTAAATGGTGCGACTAAGTCCTTCCGCTGCCAGGACAAACTACAACTTTAAGTTCTAACCTTCAATCTTTCAACAAAATGACCATTCTTTTTAGAAATTTCCATTATCCTCAAACTCATGGTCATGGGTTAACAAAATTTACTTAATGATTAAATACATAATTAACTAATTAAATAACTTATAAAATGATAATTAAAAAAATCATATACAATAATTTAAAATTTTTCTAATTATTTAATAGTTTATATTTTCCTTATTTTCTTAGAAACTACTTTACTTGATTTATTGGAAAGCAAAAAAATTATCTTTTCTGTACTTCATTATTTTGTTGATCAATTATTTTTTTGAAATACTTTTTCTCACTTTTTTTTTTAAAAATGTGCAATATTAGGGAGTTATGAATTTAGATATCATTTTGGAAGAGTTTTTTTTAAGTAGATTTAGTCTCCAAACAATTTTCCAAATTAATCTTTTTGGTATTAATATTTGTGATTTAGAATTAGTATATCACATCACCTTAAAACTAATTTATCCCTTACAATTCTCATGCTAATGAATATGGTACTATAATTTTCTTGGCTTTTTATCATTTATTTCCAAAGAAAAATTTAAAAATAAATAGTAAAATGTACCCACTTTTATATAGGTATTAACTAAAACTCTTATAATGAGTATTTAAACTTTTTGATTCTACAAAAAATTGCTAAATAAGCCATAAAAAAAATAAACACAAGGAATTGTCCCCTTTGTAAAAGAAAAATTGTAATTTCAGACTTATAATATGTATAATTTAAAATAAAAAAAATCTTATAATTACTAATATGAATTAGCATTAAATCTCTAGAACTAGCTTAATAGATGGATTCCACTTGATTAGAATGTTGACTACTTTTTTTTTCTTTTGGTGGATTCCAGTTAGAAAGCCAAAAAAATTATTTTTTATTTTCTCCACCTTTACCTTGATAATTTATTTTTCCTATATATTTTCTTACTTTTTTAGTAATATAAACTCCCCATTATTAGAAATTTTTTTACACAAAAAAATAATCCATCCTCTAACTTTAGGATGATTTTTCTCTTATATTCTTCCTCAGTTTTCTTTACCTTCTTTATTTCCTCACTTTTTTACATATTAATGGGTTGTTTCTTTTGCTCAAATATAAATGTTCGAATCCATCGAAAGAAAAAAAATCGTCAGTATTCTAATTAAGTGGAATCCATCCATAAAGCTGGTTCTAGGGATTCAATGCTCATTTCATATTAGTAATTATTAAATTTCCTTCTTTTAACTTATACATACTATTAGTAATTTTTTGAAAACTAAATCTAATTAAAAAGACTACTCCAAAATGATCTTTAAATTCATAACACCTTAATATTGCACATTTTTTATGAAAAAAGTGAGGAAAAATACCTAGAGAAAAATAATTGATCAATAAAATAGTGGAGTGCATAAGAAATAATTTTTTACTTTCCAATAAATCGACCAAAGTACTTTATAAAAAAATAAGGAAAATATTAATTATTAAATAATTATAAAAATTTTAAATTATTGTATATAATTTTTTTGAATTATCATTTTATAAATTAATTAATTAATTAATTATGCATTTAACAACTTAGTAAAATTTATTAACCTATGAGTTTGGTGATAATGGAAGTTTCTAAATAGAAGGATCATTTTGCTGAAAGATTTGAAGTTAGGGCTTAAATTTGTAGTTTGTTCTGATAGCTGAAGAACTAAATTGCACCATTTAATAAGTTTGAGGACTAAGTCGCATAATTTTGTAAAGTTTGAGGATTAAGTCATATTGAGTTAAAGTTGAGGGATCAAATCGAGCGAGTTAGCGAAGTTAGAGGACTAATGGTGCATTTAGGCAAATTCTAAACCTACACATATTTACGAAAACTGATTTCACAAAATTTATGAGTAAATTGTGTAAATAGTTTCTAACCTTTATTTATCATTTCATTCTAATCTTTAATCCATTAAACTTTCTATTTTTGTCTTAAATTTATTAAAATTGTTTCATTTGAGTCTCTCATCAGATAAAATTTATTAACTCAAAATAGTTTTCTAACACAAATTCTTGAAATTCTAATTTAAATATTTAATAATTATCTTTCAGTGAATTTAAACAGTTTAATACTCCATCTGTCCCATAAATTTTGATACATTTGACTTTTTGTTGTATTTTGACTCAATTTTATTCATATTATTATTTGTTAGAAAAAATTAAAAAAATGGTATTTAGAAACTACATATCTTGAATTATCATTCATAGACAAAGATTTTTTATTTATATATTAGAATGTTAAAAATAAAAAAATCATAAATTAATTACCAAAAACAAATGGAGCAAAACTTTTGGGACGGAGCTGGTATTTTTTTACATTAAATAGGCAATTTAAATTCATATTTTTTTCTTTTTGAATGAAAATAAGTTCAATTTGTCGAGAGAAAAAATGATTTAAATTTTCATTAACTATAAAAATATTATTATGCAGATTAAATTCATTTTTAGATGGTTATTGAATAGTTTAAATTATGATATGAAAAATTATTACCAAACAAATACTTTTTAGTTAATAAATTTCATCTAATTAGGACCAAAATGAAATATTTTTAATAGATTTAGAACTAAAATGAAACAATTTTAATAAATTCTGGATAAAAATAGGTTAGGGACTAAAATGAAACAATAGTTGAAGCTTCGGGATCATTCACGCAATTTACTCCAAAATTTATTTGTCGGACAATGATTTGATCTATGTTGTGCGTAAAACACGAAGACTTAATACAAAAAAAAAAAAAATCCCTTACAAAATCCCGTCGCGTGATATTAATCGAATATAGAATTGTATGCAATACTTATAAAAATTAAAACTTTCTATTAACTATCTTGTATGCAGTCTAGATAATTTTTTTTTTAAAAAATCATGTGCAGTAACAGAATTTACGAAAATTACACAACAATAATTACCCCTTCAGGCTATGAAAAGTTGGATAGCAGTTTAAAAACTTTTTCTTGAATTTATTTATCCAAATGTAAATTCCTACACTTAACACTGTTTTACGGTTTCAGCCTGCACCGGATTGGATTTTTGGATGACGGAGGGCGGGAGAGGGGTTAGAGAGAAGCGGCTGACCGCAGAGGGCCAGAGTGACACGTGGCAGGAGATAACTGGAGGTTTGACGGCTCGGGTGTCGGGGCCATGAGGGAAGGATGCTTCTGTCAGTGCTTCCGTCAGCGAAAGACGCAGCCACGGTGCAAGCCAGGCTTGTCTTGCTTGCCTCCTCAACGTCGTTGACAGGTGGTCTGCGCCGGGTCAAATCCATTGCCCGTTTGTTGTAGTTGGGTCAGGATGACTTTCTTTTGGGCTTCTTTAAGAGTCATTTTTCGTTACCCTGATGGTTTTAGTAGTACAGTGTTGACTAAAAATTTTATTAAATATACTAACTTAAAGATTATAAAAATAAAAAAATCTATTTATTAGTCTTTTTGTGTGTGCGTGTGTTTGTATCGCAGGAGAGGTTAAGGAGGAGTTTAGGCTTGCTCCGTTAATATTTTAATTACAATAATAGATCTTAATAATTACGTCGGTGCTTTAGTTGCCAGCCCTTCAAAAATTCTATGCATTTGTGTGAATTTTTTTTCAGATAAGTTAGTATGTTTAACATCACCGTTTAATCATTTGGTTGATGGAGAAGAAAAATAAAGCAATTGTGATTCGTTAGCTTTAACGCCGACCGGATTACAATTTGTTGAAATATGAGGAAATCCTATGTAATGTTTTTGCAGTTTTACTTGTGTGTTTAACTAGGGTAAGTAAATTACCTTCTATAAAAAAATTACTAAAACCCCCTGATGTTTGGTTGAACATATAATTTTATCTCTCATGTTTCAAATATTTACACTGACTCCATTTAAAGTTAAAACTATTATTCACTGTTATTATAAAAAAAATCTGACTTTGTCTCTTACATTTCTTCCATATAACTTTATCCTGAACTACCAAAATCCTTTTAAATCAAACTAATTAATCTAAAAAAATTAACCAAAAACTCAGAACATATCTAAAACCTTTTTTTCCTCCCTCTAAGCTATCCAAGTACTCGTTCAAGTCAGCCTTATCCCAGCGAAGACCTACCTAAGCTTCAATCCCAAGGCTTGCAAACTCCGCTCTTGAGTTGCCAACTCTAGCACTAACACCAGAGAATGAAGATTGTCCATATGGAGGCGGTGGAGACGTCCTAAAGATTGTCATCTTGGATGAAGAGTTATGGTGAGTTGAGGCAAGCAAAGAGGTCTAGGAGGTAGAAGACAATGGTGTCATAAGCACAAGCTGTAGCAATGGGCTTAGAGTAGGAGCTAAGCCAAATCTAATTTGACTCCATCATGAGGACAGTGGAGAAAGAGGAAAGGCAAATTTGAGTTGATGGTCAATCAGTGGTATGGAGGCCTCAATTCCTCCTTAATTGGTGATATGTGGCAAGATTTCGGCACAACTCAAAGGGGGGTTGGTTCGATTAATCTTCCTTCACCTGGCATTTTTTTTTTTTTTACGTTTTGATGTACCTTTTTCGTCCAATGAGATGGACCAAGAGAATGGAAAGACGGTCTTTCTCTCGTTGGTTGCTCCTTGTTAGTTGCTTACTCAGAATTACATCTGGTCTAGTTGGTTGCTTGCTCAGAATTGCATCTGGTCACTGGTCTTAATGCCAGTTGCTTCTTATCCAATTGATATTATAGAGAGAGGAATTTGGGACTAAGGTTTGGATTAGGGAAGGCAAAGAGGTTCATCAATGATTTCTCGTCCATTTTATTTTTTATTTTAATTTTATCTAATTTTGTTTTTTGTTTTGATTTCTTGTCCCATTTGTTTTTTAATTTGTTAGATGTAGAAGTTGGGGACACAAGTTTTTATGAAAAAATGTTACAGGGCTAAAATAAGCATTTTTTCTTTTCTATGGTGACGATGAATGGTGGTGTTAGCATTTGAGGGGTAAGTGTAGATTTTTCAAATAAGGAATAAAATTGTAAGTTCGACAAAACCTTAGGGGGTTTTGATAATATTCCTTTACTTTATGATGAAACGTTGGTATGTAATTAAACGCGTTGCCACTTGCCAGTTGCCGTAGATTTTTTAAGTGGCCAACGCTGTACCTGGGACGTGGTGGGCCGGACCGTGGCGTCAGATTCATGATTGCTAAGGGTAGAATTCTAGAAGAATCCAACCATATAGCAAAAATTACAATAAACCCCTTTATTTTTAGAAACACATACAATTTGGTCCTTACTGTTTCAATACTTACAGTTACCGCTTCGAAGTTAACTCCTTTATTCACCGTCAGCAAAAAAAAGAAAAATAGCTGATTTTTTCCCTCATAGCCTTCATCCAAGAAAGCTTTACCCCCAACTTCTGTATCTAAACAAAAACACAACCCAAAAGGCCAAAAATAAAACCAAGAACTGGATTCCTAGAAAACAAATTAAATCTCTCTCAACCCATAAACAGAACGGAGCTGCTGAGCCGAGAGGACGAGGACGGCGTATGTGACAAGGGCGGTTGATGGGCGAATCCAGAGGGTCTGAGCGGCTGTCGATGGGCCAATCCAGAGCAGCGGTCGTTCATTGCCCGACGCCAGCAGACCCGTCGCGAACGCCGCCACCCCATATTCTCTACTCCGATGAATTCCCCAGCTTCGGCGATGGTGACACCTTGTTGACGCAGTCGATGAATCGTTATAGACGCTGAGGCCTTCTCGTGATTTCGATGACGGAGGAGATTTTTCGATTTCGATGAATCGCGCTCCTCCGATTCTATGGCACCGTCGAGCGCCTTCCGCGATCTGGAGAACACGACCTCAACCAGCGGTGGTGCGGCGAAGACCGAAGACTGTGAAACAGCGAGGGCGGCGATTAGCGATTGTCACAGGAGGGACGAGGGTTCGTGGGTGGCGAAAACGGCACGGCGATGTGCTTGGCTACGGGCTCGGCGATCTAATCGGAATCGTGAAACGGCAATCTAATCGGCGATGGAGTTCGAAAGGAATAGACAGGGGATTGTTTTCAAACGAAATCTAGAGAAATTAGCAGACTAATTTGTTTCTGGTTAAGGAAATCTCGATAATGCGACACTATTTTGTTTCAAATTGGCAAAAATATGGAGAAATTAGCTGAGACATAGGGTTCTCAGTGATGGTTGAATGACGGGCCATGGAGAAGTATATAGATTCATACTCAAGTTTTCTTCCAGATTGAAGGAGGGCAAATTTGACAATAGGGTGGCGAATGACGGACGGCGCAGGGGAGTAGAGAGATGTTGAAGTTGGGGGGGCAACGTTTCAACGGAAGAAAGTTAGGTGAGTAGAATAGATTTGTTCCTTGTTTTGTCTTAATGGATATTAACGGTGTTAATGGTCGAGGGGAGCAATTGTAGGTTTTTTAAAATAGGAAGGAGGTAATCGTAGGTTTCGCCAAATCTCGGGAATTATTGTAATTTTCGCATTATTTAAACAAGTATCATTCAAGTTTTTTATTAAACTTCTGAAAAATTACTAAGAGGCGATTAGTTTTCCAGTTTTGACTGTTGGGGATATGTACTTATGAAATGAATGATTTTTTTAAATTTTTTTTATTCATATAATTATATTTGAAAATAAAGGAAAAAGTTTCAAAAAAATTGAAATTTTGTTTGGAAAAGAGCACTTTAAGTTATAAATCTTTTCTGGCATTTCTACATTCACCGTGTATATTTCTGTAACAGAATGACACAAAGTGTAATACAACGTAAATCTTATGGTAAATTATAATCAAGCCTAATTTTTTTTAAAAAAAAATTCAAAATTTGTGTGAAAAATACACTTTTAGTTATACCTTCTTATACCCTTCAAACCCAGCTCTCTGTTCTAACAGGATTAAGAGAATTAATTTTTGGGTGTCCCAAAAGAGATAAAATATTTTTTTTTAAAAAAAAAAAATTTAACATCCAATTTATCTTATTGTCCTTATTTAAACTCTTACTATACAAAACCTAAAAAAATATATTTTATTTTTTAATCATCATTTAAACTTCCATTATATATTAGTCAAAAAGAGATATTTTAATTTTAGTTTCATGGAGTAAAAATGAAAAAAAAAAAATATCATAAGTGCATGCATCTTAATTTCCATACACAAAAAAATGTATAATTCTTTATGAGGCAAATGAAGTATCATTATGTCATTTTTGTAACTCTCTTGATTTACATGCACAAAATTAATAATAAAATGAAACAACAAACAAACTTTTTTCTTCTTCCTTAACCCCACCGAATTTAATGGAGCAATATTGAGGGGACGAACAAAATTTTTCCAATTTTCTTTATCCTTACTAAAATTTTAGGATTTTATAAAGAAATCCTCATTTGGATGGCCCTCCAGATGGCCGACGGAAAATAGTGATGTGGCAGTTTACTACCGTTAGCTCGGCGGCCTGATGCTTTAACAGTTTAACTTATGACTTTCGAGCCCGACGCCACGGAAATACAACCGGTGTTCTTGCTCCGCTTGCCTCACCAATAATTTTGTCCCGTAGTCGTGAAAGTCCCCATTCAAACCGACTTTTTTTGAGCCAAGCCCAGCTTCCTGTGTTTGAGCACTTCTTGGAAAGAACTGCCCATGCCTTGGTTACTAGTTGGGCGGCAAAATTGGTGAAGACGAACTGGCACTTATCTGGGGGTAGAGGAAAAGCAAGAGCTGGCGGTACTGTTCATGTTAGGGTGATCATCGTATTCGAATGGCTTCAGATCTGTGAGGATTTTTCTTCCCTTTTCTCTAATCTAGTCAGGAAGAAGGTTTCAATCTGGCTGGAAATGAAGCTTTTTTTTGTTGCAGACTTGTAACTTGCCCTTATCCAAAAATCTGAACCACGAGCTAAAGCTTGGAGCAGGCCTTACTGAGCCTGAGATTGAATATAAATTCAGCATTTATTTTGAGTTGAATTAAGCTTTGTCTTTCGAGCCTGAACCCTGCCAATTTTTGACAATTCTTATATTATTACATTTTAATTACACATATGACCCCAAATTTGGTTATATTTATACTTAAATCTCTTAGGTTTCAAAATTTTCAGTTAGCCCTTTATTGAGAGAGTACGGTCATTAAGGATGCTCACAGATGGGTAGTAATGTAGATACTGCCCTGTCCAACAGAAATGTAGTTAAAAATACTAGCTTGATTCCAGTTTGGGTTGCTTTTTGTTGCGAGTGCGGTCTTTTATGAATGAATTCATTAAACATTTTTATACTTGTTTTCATTCAATTTGTTATCAAATGTATGTAAGGTGACAGATAAATGAGTCCTCACTGGAGGCCGTAAACAAGCAAGGCTCCAACGCCTGCAATGCCAACGAGCAGGCCAACAATGACACCAATAGGCGGCAACCCTCCACCGATGGCTTTTCCAGTGCTCACATCGTACCGCGCAAACCTCTTCTTTGGAGCTTGGCATTGAGGGCAGGCGTATGTATCAGTCTGCAACACATTGAAAATCCTCCTCGGCTTAGTTCTTCTTCATTTGTTTGTTTTACACTTCGTTTTCTGAAAACTTTGGGTCAAATATTGAAAGCATGATATGTGTTTAGAGAAAGGAGATCAAAGAATTGAGATTGAAAACTTGGTAAAAGCAATGAGTTTCTAGTTATAAAACTGTTCCAAAAAAATTGAGATTAAGATTTTTCTTTTGGAATTGCATTACTTTTTCAAAAACAGAAAACAAAACTGTGTACCAAACAGTTCTCCTGTTTTATTCTTATAAAACTGACACCCCATGTAACGGATATGCTAATAACCTGCTCATCAAAAGGCTTCTGCAAGGTGTAGATGTAACCACAATCAAGGCAGATATGGGTAGCTCTGGCCTGCAAGAATAGTACACAGTAAATAAGCATGACTAGCTGACTAAAACTATAGACATGTATCTTTTCAGGCATTCCAGATTCTGAAGGAAAATAACACAACATGATTTCTTCTCTACCATCTGACTACCTTTTGAGCTTCAGTTAGCTTCCTTCCAAATCGAGATGGTGCCGGTCTTTTTGTCAAACGTTTAACATCCACATCTGTTGCTCCTCTGCAAAAATGTTGAATCCAGGTGGTGATTATCCTTGCATTGCAGATTAATGTGAAATGAACCACCACAAGTATATAACTTATCCCTATAAAGCATTTGATCTTGCTTCCCAGAAGATGTAATCAAAGAGCCTTCAGCAGTCTTGCCAAATTTCTGACCAGGAACTAAAAATGTTTGGTTCCCAGACTAATCTATGCAATCTTTCAAGCTTTGCAAGCCAATATGACTAACATGAATGAATCAGATATGGCAACTGTCCTAAATCAAAGCTGATGCCTAATGTGCAGAGGCAGCAACCTAAGAAAAGCAAATGCATTTCACGTATGCAAGCAACAGCATAATGTACACATTGAATTTAAAAGCTGTATGATGATACCAGAATATGGCCTTTCTCACAATGGGGGACCCAATTTTAGCTCCATTTAGGGGCACAGGAAGGAAGGAGCACCTTTCCTGTGTGCCCTCTCTCTTCCTAGACATGTACTGGAGTTGGAGCTTACTCACCAAGTTAAAAGGATGAATGAGAATGAAAAAGAAGAAATAAAACAGAGAGAGAGAGAGGACCTGCTGACCACAAAGTAGACGGAATCCGGCTTAGCTTGGATAGCAGTTTTAGTGAAGCCAAGTTTATCTGCGGGCCAAAGTTCATCCCCAAAGAAACTGCTGGTGTAAAGCACCTGATCCCCGGCTTTAAGCCCTGCTTTGGCCGCGTTTCCACCTCCATCAACAGCCTATTCCACTTGCATCAGTCATCCACAGATTCATCTAAATGGTTGTTGAGTGGTTTTAAGTGTATCTATAGGGGAGAAGGAACTTACTGTGATGACAACTCCACCACCTTGCTTTTGGCCTAAGGTGAGCCCCAAGGGCTTATCAACCTCAACCTCAATGGTTTTGGAAGCACCAGCAGTTCTAGCACTGACCTGAAGACGTCTTTTTGCTGTAGAGAAACTTCTGCTTCTCCCAGCTAGGAACAAATCTGAGACACCCCTTTTGGATTCTTGCAGGGACACCCCATAGATGGAAGGTTTCTGCACAAATCCCAGTGGCTCGTTAATCGAAGCAACCAAAATTACGTACCGGATTCCTTCTACAATCCTTCTTAGGTGTAACAAAACTTCTTTTCTAGAAGTTCAGCTTCCTACTATAATCATGTCCCTTTACATTAAAATGTATTAACTATTGTTCCAAACTATGGATACAGAAGCTTACCAGAAAAGCGGAAGGGAGAGGGTTGGGGTTAGATTTGATGGAAGAGTTCCGGGTGAGAGAGGTGGCGGAGGAGCCAGCAACCACGGCGGAGGACATAGCTGGAGATGGAGATGGAAAGTTCTGGAGGGAAACAGGGCGAGGTCTTGTGCTGGCGAAGACAAAAGTGTGCAGGCGTGTGGCCTCATGTTAATAGTTGTTCAAAGTGTGTGGATGTGAGGGAGTGAAGGCAAATGGCCAGTCAGTAGATAGCGATCTCGTGGCAGCGGACGGAATCGGCATGGCATGTATTGCATACAGAAAAAGAAGAGGGCTGAAGGTAGCGAATGATTTAAAGATCAAGTTCAACCACAACATTTCTAAAATTTTAAAGGAAAAAATGATTTAAGTCAAAATGATACGAAGCAATCTCTTTTGTAATTTTTTATTTTTTCAGGGCTTCTAGTAACATCATGACTGAGACCGTATGCAATCCTTTGTTATTTTTATCTTCTTTTTTGAACCTTGGTAACTTGTGTACTTTTTTGGTCCATGGTAAATTATATGTTCATGACACTTCCAACTTAAGAAGAAAAAAAAAAACACAAGCCACAGTTCAGATGAAAGTATCATGTAAATTGGTAAGAAATTATTGCCTCTAAAAAGAAAAAAAGAACTAACATCTTCTTTGCCACAAAAGGAAAAAATTGGTTGAGGGAAGAAAAAAAAGGGCAAAACAAAGGAAGGCTGGGGGGAAAAGAAGGCCGGAAAAGGTTTAGAAAGAAAAAACGAGAGTAAAAAAACTGGGAAGAAATTGGTAGTTGGGAGCCAACATGAGGAATTAAATCAATGAGTTAATTTAAGAAAGGCAATTTTGGTATAGAAAGATATTCCACTTTAATTATATCATTTTACTATTTAATACCATTAATACATTTAAGGGTATATATTACACAAACCCAAATATACTACTGTGTATTACTATTATTATTATTATCATGATTACTGTTGGTGATCCTAAGCTTCATTTGTAGCAAGTATTTGGTCCATAACTAAACCCAGTTGGAGCCCATAACTTTTGGGTTGGGCTCCTCTCCCTGATTTCCTACCTTCCAAGTCATAACTCATGAGAAAACTTGGAATACGAGGCACGCCAACCACACCGTACAAAACACTCGTGCGTGGCCTCGGACGTCTCTACTTCTCCTAAGATCCGGACCCGGGATGTTATGTTATGCCAAACCAATAAAAAAAAAATGAAAACAAGGTCAGAGGTTCTAAGAACTGATATTGTTCAAGTTCTTAATCTTTGAAGTTTACAGAACTTTATATGTAACTTTTTCCCCTTATGTATGATAATGCATAGGGTATAATAGAAATAAACTAACTTTTTGATATATTAAAAAAGGTCACTTTTCTCTGCACACGGAAAGAGGTAAGGGAAGGTATAAAGATTTGAACACTAGATCACCCAGTAAGATAGATGACAACAGTAAATTTTAGGTGGAGGTTGAAGTAGTAATTGATTCCTAGTAAAACAATATCATTGTTTTTCCTTTTCACGTTAAGCATCTTTACAAGTAAAAATGGAGGGTATCTACTTTTTTAGAATTTTTAGGGCACTCAAACAAATAGTATTTGTATTATATCGAGAAGTGGTGGAGGCTAGAGTTGAACTTCAAACCTCCACCGCATGTCCCTCAAACCACTTTATTAGGTGACTGGGGACAAAACAATATTATTGTTGATATTTTTTTCCAAAGAAAAAATATATTTTTTTAATAATCAGAAATATCTTTACAATGTATAAAGTTAGATACTAATATACTATATATTCAAGAAAAACAGTGAAATGCTTGCTTTTTCCAGACTGAACTTAAAAAATACCCGAACTAGGATTTAGTGGCATTTTTTTAAGGAAATACTAGACGCTAAAGTCCAATTTCGGATTTCCATCTAAAGTGGCCAAAAAATAAAATAAAATAGAGCTGAGAACTTTGGACAAAAGTAGTATTAGATGTTAGAAAAACTAGTTAATGGTAGTTTCTTAAGAAGATATGATAACTATTCATAAATTATATCAATCTCTAACGCACATCTTACCGTTGCTGCTAGACAAAACCTAAGCAAAAGCAGAGCGTACTAAAACGCGCCGTTTTGACCCTTTGTGATTTCCATGGCCTGTGCTCACCTGCTTCTCTCCCCGCTGGACATATAAAAGGCATGTCCTGTACCACCACCACCCTTATCAACCACTCCGTTTCTGACAATAATATTACTTGTAATATTAAGTCTGCTCTCCTTCACAAAATACCAAACCCGTCCATATACGTATAGAACAAAAAGAAGCAATTACTTCAATATTTGTGTGTCTCGCCGGCAGGCAGCTTAATTCTAATGGCCGGGTGCAGGAGCTGGTGGTTGTTTCTGGTTGTGGTGGCAGCTGCCGCGGCCGGACAAGGGTGTTACGGCAGTGGAAATGTGACCTACGATGGAAGGTCCCTCATCATTGACGGCCAAAGGAAGATTCTCTTGTCCGGTTCCATTCACTATCCTCGTAGCACTCCTGAGGTGAGTAATTTTTCCTTTTTAGGGGTTTATTTTAAATAGTAATTTAAATAGATTATGATTTGTTCATCTTTTCTTCTTATATTTAATAATATACAAAATAACATTTTCTTTGCAAAGAAATTTGCCCAATTTTTTACCCAATGTATATTTTAATTTTTGCATGTTGAAATATATATATGCAGGTGCAGTTGTTTTAACATTAAGTCATATTAATTCAAAGCAACTTACTTTCATTTTTATGCCTTTTCCCCCCCTAAATTAATGTCATTTCAAAGCTAATTAAATTATTATTATTTTATCAATTTAGCATTATGCAAAACAAAACTACTCAATGAATAGTTATATCTAATACAGTATTAGTTTTTAAATGATATTGATGCTTGATAAAAAAAAAATATAAAAATAAAAATAAATCAGCTTAAATTAATCGATCTTAATTTTACTGCACCATACTCTATAAGTATAAATGAATCTTTATTTTATTTATTTGTTTTTAGACAATCGTCTGCATTTGTCTTGTCATTATAGGAATTGTTTGTTCGATAGTATAGTATACGGCAAAAGGCGAAACGCACATTTCATGAGTCAAAGGAAAATGGCGGTTCGATTTCTGTGTTTTTAACTTTTTCAACTTGAAAGGTCGCAAAATTTCTGGGAAAAAGAGTGCATGTGAATGTAGCTTTGCAGCCTTTTTTTCTTGTACCTCATCCTCTGCTGCCTCACAGGCATCGGTAGGTTTCCAGCTGCTTCCCACAGTTTTTCGTCGGTCCTGGTAAAGTTAGCTATTTGTGTTTTTCGTTAGGTAAAAAAAAGTTGCCATTTTCGAAAACCCGAATCCGACTTTTTATATGAATAATGAATGTTACTACCTCATTAGAGTTGCTATATTAACACAAGTAATCATGATTATGAGTGAGCTTAAGGGGGGAATTAAACATGATTATAATTACGCTTTTTTTTTCTTAATTATTATGAGGTGTCACAGTATTCAACACTGAACCGAGCTAATCACTAGTTGCCGTTCACAATTCATGTTGACTTGAGACTACTTTTATGATAAGAAGTTGTAGACGATTTCACCAATATCTACACTAGTTGAATTACATTTTTAGATTAAGTTAATTAAGATCTTAATATTTGTTATTAACAGCTTTAAAATGAAGAACACAAAAGATAATATTGTTGTGTGGATGTTTTTATCCCAGTAGTTTAGCTACTTGTCTCTCACCAAACCATGTGGCTAAATAAAGAAATAATAGACTGAGTTAGATCTCAAGTACAAGTAATGTTTAAGATCATTTTGTCAGGGTAGTTGAAAGAGATGACCAATGATCCATTAATGATTGATTCCATCTCATCTCATGCATTACCTTTGCCTCAAACCATGTGGTTGGAGGACTTTCGTTTCCTTTGCTTAATGTTTTCTAATCAGAATTAACTACATGAGTTAATTATGTAAAATGTTGACTCCTGATCATCTTCATTAATAATGTATACAAGTAATCAAGTAATCACTTATTTAAAAACGGCTTAGCAACGTACAAATAATAACTAATTAAAGTAGTATAATTTGATGTTTTTTTCTCATCGTGTCTGTATATAATAACATACTTAAATTAATTTGTTTTTAATCTCCAGTAACCCACATCTTCGTTATAACTCCAAATTAATACTAATATTCACCAGACTTTACTGATTAATTGAATGCATGCGAATAAAGTTGTTTAAAATCATTTTAATTGCGTAGTTAGTTAAAAAAATATATACTACCTTTGTCTCATATTTTTTGCACAATTTGATTTTTTCATATAATTTATTCATATTAGTATTTGGTAGAAAAATTTTTAAAAAATATATATTTAAAAACTATATGTCTTGATTTATCATTCTTATATAAAAATTATTCATTTATATACTAAAACATTGAAAATAAAAAATTATAGATTAATTGTTAAAAAGTGAATTGTGCAAATAATTTGAAACGAATGGAGTATATAACAAACAATAATATATCAATGAACATCAAATTAGTCAATAATTTCTGGATAGAGATGTCAAAATTATAGAAAAATAAATAGATTTTATATTGATACTCACACTTCATATATAGCAATTTTCATTTAATGAAAATAAAAAGGAAACAAGAAATTGAGAAAATATAGTTCGGTTTTATAGAACAAAGGCTGATAACTTCAGCTGCCACAAATGCTCGTTGATTGCGGACAAATTTTCTTCTTCCTCTTTTTCCTTTTTTCTTTTTTTTGCTTTCCTTCTTTCTTTCTTTTTCCTTTAAACATTTGTGACAAACTAACCAATACACTAGACCTGTACCGACATGATATTATCGCTTGACTTGAGAGACATTGACATTACATTTTTTGTCAGGCAGTGACAATGTCCATTAAAAAGGGGCCAAGTACACTTTTGTAAAGGTTGGGATTGATTTACCACAAGAATAGGTTGGGATCAAATCGATATATTTTTAAGTCTGGGGATCGGGACATGAGGAGAATTGAAGATTGGGGACGAGAGGTGCCATATTTAGTTGTCACCCGCCAAAACTTCCGTTTTTTCGAGAAAAGAATTCGTCATTTCTAACGGCTCTCTGCAATCACCAAGTAAAATTCCAAAGAATCTCATCACTAGAATAAGAACACGAAGAATACAAGAGACAGATGGAAGGGGGTAGGGGAGGGGGAATAGGAAAATCCTTCTCGGGCAATGTGTTGCACTTCGGGTGCACAGAAACTGTTCGAGAATATGCGTGCAAGACACTCGTCGCCTCTAATTCTACGTGCCTGCGAGTTCATCAAATTATTGTTTTTGAGTCCAAGTTGATGTACCCTTATGTTCGCCTTAGAGGGTTGTTTTTGAAGTTGTTATAAACAGAACAAGTATTTACGTGGGAAAAGCATGTTGGGTGAATTGAATATATCATTGACCAAATATGTGGATAAACTGATGCAGATGTGGCCAACTTTGATAGCCAAAGCGAAAGAGGGAGGGCTCGATGTGATACAAACCTATGTTTTTTGGAACCTCCACGAGCCCCAACCAGGTCAGGTTAGGAAACATTATGCCCCCTTCTAGATTCTCCTTGTTTGTCTATTCAACCTGTAATCTTTTCGCCACGTGAACCAGTATGATTTTAGCGGAAGATATGATTTGGTTAGATTCATCAAAGAAATTCAAGCACAAGGACTTTATGCGTGCCTTAGAATTGGACCCTACATTGAAAGCGAATGGACTTACGGGTATGCCTCTCTGTCTCTCACTAGAACATCAGGGCGGGCAAAGCTTTCCTCTCAACTACAAGAAATATAATCAAAGCATTCTCTTTTCCCGCGTGGCGAAAATAAGTGAATATATTCATTTATCCTTTCCTGTTGCAGAGGCTTTCCGTTTTGGTTGCATGACATCCCAGGAATCATTTATAGGTCAGATAATGAACCGTTCAAGGTAGATTGCAACTTATAATCTGCACCCCCTTTTTCTGGACTCTTGTTATTGTTATGTTCAGAATTGTTTCATGAATATTCTGCAGTTTTATATGCAAAACTTTACCACGAAAATTGTAAACTTGATGAAATCCGAGGGTCTATATGCTTCACAAGGAGGCCCAATCATACTGTCACAGGTATTTAACATATTCTTTTATCAGGTTTGAAAGTGTCCTTGATCCTTTTTCTTTTCCTTTCTTTAGAACTTTTTGTAAGTGATCACCATTTCTGAAAAGAGCATTTTAAAATAGATAGAGAATGAATATCAAAATATTGAAGCAGCTTTTGGTGAAAAAGGACCTACTTATGTTACCTGGGCAGCACAAATGGCAGTTGGCCTTGAAACAGGTGTGCCATGGGTTATGTGCAAACAAACTGATGCTCCTGATCCAGTGGTCAGTTTTCTCTTTCCCCCTTCCCATTTTTCTTGTTTCTTCAAGAAGTATATATATATATATTTATATTTATATATATTTATAGTTTGGTTCTTCTATTTGCTTATTTCTTTTTGTAGATTAACACATGTAATGGGATGCGATGCGGAGAAACCTTCTCAGGGCCAAATTCCCCAAACAAGCCGTCAATGTGGACTGAGAACTGGACATCCTTGTAAGTTCTGAATGGATTCATGTATTTTTCATGCTTGTAAAGGAGAATCATACAAATGAGAAGGTTAATTGGACTGTTTATCTTTTGAAGCTATCAAGTGTACGGTGATGGCCCATACATAAGATCGGCTGAAGATATCGCATTTCATGCTGCACTCTTCATTGCAAAAAATGGATGCTATGTAAACTACTACATGGTATGTATGGTGATATTGTATCTCAATTATGTGAACCAGGTATAATTGCTCTGCATTGCTTTAGCAATAACCATTAAGAATTAAGTGATTGTCTAATCTAAAAGCATATGCTTTTGATCTAGTATCATGGTGGAACAAATTTTGGAAGGACTGCGTCTGCATACGTCATAACAGGCTATTATGATCAAGCTCCTCTTGATGAGTATGGTGAGTGCTTTTCTTTATACATGTATGTAAGTTTATGTCATATTTGTCCTTACTATTGTAATCGCATTTCTTGACATGCACTCGGTTGAAGTTTTTTGGAAATTAGATATGCAGCAGGAAAATAATTAGGGTTTGTTTACAAACTCAGGTTTACTAAGACAACCAAAATATGGCCATCTCAAAGAGTTGCATGCAGCAATAAAGAATTGTTCTACACCCTTACTTAAAGGAGTGCAAAGTAATTTATCTTTAGGTCCACTTCAACAGGTGAATTCTCTCATCTTTATAAGCCCAAATTGTTGTGCATGTATCTACTTCCATGTTAAGATGGCACTTGGATTCTTATTCAAGCTATGAACTCCTTACTAGGCATACGTGTTCGAAGATGAAGCAGGAAGGTGTGCGGCTTTTCTTGTAAATAATGATCCCAGGAACAATGCTAGTGTACAATTTCGGAACATTTCATTTGAACTGCTCCCCAAGTCAATTAGTATTCTGCCCGACTGTGAAAATGTAATCTTTAACACTGCAAAGGTGACTTATATTTTTCTATCCTGGTCATCCGTTATCATGTGTTGTTATAGTAACTGTGTGCGTCCATTATGTATGTGCATGTGCATATGTATATAGAATGAATTTACTTGAAATGGACCCTAAATTTGAGTCACGGCAAAATACTCTACTGCTAGGTAAACACAGAGTACAATGAGAGAACTATGACAGTAAGCAGAGCATTTGACATGGCTGATGGTTGGAAAGAGTATAGAGATGTGATCCCAAACTTCTCAGACACTTCTATGCAGTCAGATATGTTGCTGGAACACATGAATCTCACCAAAGATACAACTGATTATCTTTGGTATACTCTCAGGTACAATTTTTCTTGTTCATTCCGAACAACTTTATCAAAATTTCAGAGAAGTGCATTAACAATCCTTTTGCAGCTTTGAACCTAATTTATCTTGCAATCAACCAATGCTTCATATTGAGTCCCTTGGGCATGTTGCACATGCCTATGTCAACAACCAACATGCAGGTACTACATTTGTTTTCCAGACATGAGAAAAGAATATATAACAAGAATCTGTTGTTTGCTTTCAAATATGAAGTTCATACAGTAGGAGCGTTTAATGGGAAGTGGAGAGAAGAATTTAAAGTTCAGGGGCCATTCAGCTATGAGAAGTTTTTCATTTGTTGTATGTAGTAATCTTCCTTTAATAAGACCCCCTGATTGAATGCAATATATTCAGGAGCTGCCCATGGAAGCCATAACGTCAAAGGATTCAACTTGGATGCTTCTATCACTTTATTGGATGGGATTAACAATATATCCATACTGAGTGTCCTCGTTGGATTACCGGTAGCATATTCTACTGCAATGCTTCCGCATAATATGCATAGATTGGTTTCATCACTAGATGAATATATGACCATCCCTACCCTTTTCAATGTTCATGTGAAGGATTCAGGAGCTTTTCTTGAGAGTAGATTTACTGGACTGACTAAAGTCGAGATCCAATGTACCAACAGAGAGTTGTACTATACTTTAACAAACTCCACATGGGGTTATCAGGTTTCTCGCTCTCTTGTGAGGAAATCCTCCCAGCTAGATAAATTTAGAAGCAGTTGCTACAATCTTCTCTTTCGAATTATGCAGGCAGGTTTATCAGGTGAGAGCTTAAAGATTTATGAGGACAAAAACTCAGATTCCGGTTGTTGGAGTAGCATTGATCTTACTAGTGCTCAGCCACTCACTTGGTACAAGGTAAACACTTCGAACTTGTTCTCTGTGAGTGTTGGTGAAATATCATGACACAACAGATTGTGCACGGACATAAATATGTGAAATGCTAGACATCTCGGTTGTTCATGGTGGTTAGTGCATTTAATGGTCATGTTTCATTTTACAAATGTTAACTTGCCCATGTTCCTGCAGACTGTATTTGATGTACCCCTGGGAGATGACCCAGTTGCTTTGAACCTCAGCAGCATGGGAAAAGGCGAAGCTTGGGTGAACGGACAAAGCATTGGCCGGTTTTGGGTTTCATTTCTAACTTCCAATGGAACTGCCTCACAGGCAATGTAAGCATTCACCAAAAACCCTAAACCTTGAACCTGTCCTTGCATTGGTTTCTGTCGACATGTACTAATGTTGACTATGACTCAATGAGTGCCATGTTCTATGCAGGTACCATATCCCACGCTCATTTCTGAAAAGCACAGGCAATAAATTGGTCTTGCTTGAGGAGTTTACAGGGGACCCTCTCCAAATATCATTGGTCACCATTACAGCCACCAAATTAGATTCACAAACAACTCCTGCGTCCCTCAGTAATTACTGAGTAACAGCATTAATCACATGCATCTATTTATGATGCCATTCTTAATTTCTAAAAGAACGGAGCAACCATTCACATTTATTCTCTTTCTGGAATAAATTAGTAAAATCTTGATCAACTGATTCTCAAAAAGGTCCCACAACCTCAGCTTAGCTATTTTGCCATGGTCCCAAGAATTTATATGACAAGTCCAAAAGATGTACAACAGATTTCCCCTTCGCTTCTTCCTTTCCTTTCCTTTTTATCCAGTTCTCTGTCTACTTTTGTTTTGAATCGCTCTCCAACGCAGTGTGAGAAGGGCTGCAAAGCATCTCTGGGCAAGTAAAAGGCAAGTTATGACATGTACCTTAACTTTATAATCTTTCACCAAGTAGAGAATCAAGTAGAGCTGCCTCCTCTTCCTGCCAAAAAAAAAAAAAATGGTCCAATGTACGGCATCAAGTGTCTTAAGCCCATTTCAGCTACATAAAATGGCACCAAGTGTCTTAACATACCACCAAGGCATTAAATTCAGTCTCCTCATCAATGGCACATACAATAGCAGGATCATCCAGAAGATCCTGTCAGTGAACGTAAGTCAATGACCCAAGTCCGTGGTCCAACAACTTGAAAAGATAGCTCCAGGACAAGTGAATGATCACATTCATAGACATTGATGAAACGTTTTGCATCCATAACATAAAAAATAGACATCACTCCTGCATGCAATTGCAGAAGCACTGTCCGCCTGCAATGCTATCCATTGGGCGGCTATGAGTATAGAACGCTAAACTCCGATTGTGAACCCACATACACTAACTGGAAGTGACAGTAAATTCCAATATACATCCAGGAAAAGAAAACCATTATAACCAAACGGGAAAAAATTGATAGGAAATTCTACCAATCCAAATGGTTGTACTTACATCATCAGCTATTTGTATAAGCCCATCTTGACCCTGCACAAACAAACAACTTTCAGTTTCTTTTATCACATGAATCATCTAGCTTTCAGTAATTGTGCTTTTTAAGTACTTCTCAAGCTAGTGGCTCATCAGGAAACTTGTGGACGAGTCATATCAAGACTACATGCTTTTATTGGAACCATTCCATACACAAGTTTACTCGTATCTTGAGAATTTTAGCTCAAAACCATGACAATAAGTAAAGAGGCCTAAACACAATACCAGGCGACAGGAAAACCCTAAACTGAACTTTAACCATGTAAATGTAACACTAAACAAAGTCCCTCACCTAAAAACCAAACAGAACAATCTAAAACAGACTTGGCATGTAAAACTTGAAAACAGACTAAACAAATGAACAGGAGCAACCACGAATATGGCTCATATCTTATGAAGGCACCTAACTGAAAAACCAATTGGCAACTGAAGAACAGCATCGACAGTATATGAGTATTGGTCAACCAAATTTTATGATGATCAATAACCACTTAAGAAATTATACGATTTATTTTCCAGTTGGCAATGAAGATTATCATGGATTAAGATATCCTATTTTTGGTTGTCCCAAGAAATGTGTGAACTTGCTTGAAAGGGAAAATTTAATGTTTTATACCACAAACATACCTTTAAAGAGACTGCATAGAAAGCCATGCATCATGATCATCCATGCAATATAATCTGATTTTGAGAAAGATACCTCAAGGCCATGATTACATCGCATGTGCTAATAATTACTAAGGTGCCTTTTTAAGGAGTAGATTTGTTTTACAAGAAAAAACTTTATAAATGAATCAAGAAAAGAATCAGCAAGAGGGTATTTATAAGAGAGATAATCTAGAGTTTCAGACAACTCTATTTCACTGAAGCCTGAATCTATCATCTATCACAAGAGAGATAATATAATCTAAAAGGGTGAGATTACCTTCACGGCAACAAAAATAAGAGGATCTGCAGGCGTATAAATCATGTAATGTGCACCATCCTGGAATGGACATAAAATTCAAGCAAAAGAGAGTTAAGAGCTAAAAAGGAAAGTAACCAAATGTACACACTCAAATATAGAATTCTCCATTCACAGATGCATTTTTATGTGCATGACTAAACTCTTGTGAATTGGATAGCATCTCAAATGACTAACGTCACTCAGAATTTCATTGAATACTTAGATAATTGGAGATGGGAGAAGGGATCATCAGACTAACAAAATATGACCGAATGGTTCTTTTATCAACTATCATGCCAACAGACATAATAATTCAGTAGTGAAAGAGAAAATGAAAGAAAAAACATGCAGTTTATGTTTCTCAAATTCCATAAAATGATCCTAGCAATCACAGGTACATTCCAACAGCACTATTGTGAGTGAAGAGTATAAAAACAATGAGAATAAGAAACAGTGTACAGCCAATTATTCTTGGACCACACAGCAGCACCTAAGGGATCTCGATGAATATTTAAAAAGCAACCTTGAGATATTTACGAGCAAACTTAGCATGGTTAATAGTATTTTATTCTTCTCTATGAATAGATTAGAGACAAGAAATAAATGCTCAATTCTGCGGCACAATAACATAATAGAGCATCTTTCCCATGAATACCAGTCAAAACCTTATGTCAAGTTTTGCTGGATATTTCCAGTTGGTAGAAAAGATAGCTCTACAATTTTAGACAAGGGATGTATCTTCTAAGAGTCTTTTTCGCTAGCGACTATGGACTTTATAAATCCAAGTTTCATAATGTACTATAAATTAAAAAGAGATGCTCCATTCAGCCACTGTTTTGACAATCCAGTAGCAACATGTAGCAATTCCAGGTGACCTGCTGACAGGAGGACTGCACCTCATCTTCACAGGGAAGGCAAGTGAAAATGTTCAGGGCAAATATAACATAGGGCGGAAAGGTCATAAGGGAAGATCACTAAAGTTGAAAGTCGACAACATAAATCTTGATAAAATCCTTACAAAGGTTATCTTTTTTCCAGTCAATTACACGAGTACCAGTTTGCAATGACATTCTACAGAAATTCAACTAAATGGCAGCGAATTTAAATTGTTGTTGCCTTACCAAATGGAAACAAGTGATCTCTATGCCTTCAGAAGGCAAGCCCAAGCCTTCCATATCTTGATCATCATCTACAGAAATTGAAACACAAGTTAGCATGCTGCATTCCATATTATAAAGAAAAAAATATGCTTTTTAGTTATGCAAGCACACTATTTGCATATAAACCCCAGTGGTAATTCTTTCCACCATGACTTTAGGATCCTAGCAATTTTCTTTTCCAAATGTTACTCAATGCCAATGATTAATTTTGCATGGTACAAACTATAGATAAATTATCATAGGTAGTCATGATGATGAGTTCTACACTGGGTTGATAGACATACACAGACATGTTTGGAGAGAGAGAGAGAGAGAGAGAGAGAGAGAGAGATTCCCACGGAATCCTGTCCATACTTCTAACATTGATCAAAATAGCAAAATCTCGTTTTACTTTAGCATGTCAACTGCCTAGATTTATAAAATTATCATGCATCAAAACAAAGCAAGTAGAAAAAGAACTGAGAAAATCCTTGGCCTGAATGCAAGAGAACTAGTCCATCTACAATGATTCAAGTACAAAATAGAACTCTACGGAGACTACCTGGGCGTAAATCAAAGATGTCATCTTCTGAGTAACAAAATCCTCCCCGAGCTGTATAACAGAATCTGCCAGGATAAACTGAAAGTTTAATAATGAAATAACCATAAAATGAGACTATGAACAACAAGGTGCACTGGCTTCAGTGTGAATACCCGCTATGAACTAGATGCATGTGTATCTTGGCAAGAGAATAAGCAACAGTAGGAAGAATAGCATCGATTTGATCATCAGGAACCTGAGACGTGGATTGCTGGTCAGCAAGTTAGCTGATGCAGATATGAATATTAAAGAATGAGGAACACGAGAAAAAGTTGATAGAAGAATAACAACAACAGCAACAATAATATTCAAGAAGAACACCATTACTCTTTCCCACTTCTTCTTGTAGCAATAACAATAATATGCCCAGTAGCAAAAACTAAATAATAATTTTGTAATTTCATTGATCTTTTAATTCAGAGTAGTATGGTAAATGTCCAAAAGGTGCATTTTTCCAAGTTTTGAGGGTGCTACAAATGAAATTCTAGTTGGTCTATAAACTAATTTGACGAAAACTTGCTTAAGTTGCTTCTTCAAGTAACAATTTTTTGAACCACCCCTAGTCATTTCCTTCAAATAGCAACCAGGTGAAAGCAAACAGAAAACTTCAGAAAGCGGAGCACATTACTAAACCAATCCCTGAAAAGAAAGTCATAACTCAGGTAGCATTTTAAATGACATTACAGTTTTGTCGATTTTGGATTAACATAATTTACTAAGAAACAGATGAACTATTAGAAGCATGGAAAAAAGATTTATACATCCATTGCCAAAGTTTGAGTAGCCAGATGAAATTCGAGCAATCATGTATTGCCAAACAAAATGGCAGAGGAAAGAGGAAGCATACAGCTGACCATCCATCAAAATTTGTACTCTTGAATACCAGAATGGGCCTGCAATAATAGAGCTCCCAACAGAGGTTAGAAAAACACAATGTTCAAACATTTTCAAATCAGACACATACTCAAAGTACGGCCAATTACTCACGTATCTACAGGACACACCAGCATGCATTCATCCCCCTTTGAACTTTCGAAAACTCTTCTTACAACACACTCCAATGGGCTGTTGCTGGCAGAATCCACCTATCCAAAAAGTTCCAGAATTTCAATTCAAAAATTAAAAAAAAAAACTTCGGAAGGTGGGGCATGTTGGAAGAAATCATATGACTGTAAGAACAGAAAGAAACAATAAAAAATATATCCAGTTTGAAGAATGTGATTGAGCATTTTGATTGGGGAAAAAGAGATGGAATTTATCAACAAAGTGTAAGATGAAGCGAAGTTCATGTCTGTTTCTCATAAATCAGCTGGACATACCTGAAGGTAATTATAATTATCACACTAAGCCATTATGTTCAAGTAAAAATGCATTACATCGTAACTAGCAATCATGGAGGGAAAAAGATGCCCGAGAGTACGACATAAACAAATCAGTCTTTTTAGCAGATTTCTGCTCTACCGAACCATATCCACGTTGGGTGCAATGAAAATACTCTAAATTCAATAAGGCAGCGCTTGATGACATTGCTGAAAAGGGGGGAAAAAACAAGAAGACGTGGTAATGTTGACAAAAATACAAAAAAAAATCAGCTTTGCGGTGGGGGGGTGCTCACGAGAGTGACGATTCTTTTGTCAGAGGCCATAAGCACCCTTCCGGTATTATCCACCACGAACCCAGCAGGCGGCTTTGGCATCGGTGAAGGGTGGTAAGCCACAGAACGAGACTTCACAGACGACCCACCATCGATTTCTTCACATTCTTCCACAATCTCCACATCCCTGAAGCCAACCTTTTCTCGTTCTCCGCCGCCTTTTCTCGCTCGTTTCTCCTTCTTTCCTGCCGGCGACGACCGCTTCTTTACGGGGCCTGTCTGGGATTTGGCAGCAAGACAAAGCGGAAGTTTGCGGGACGGTGGGCTTCGAGTGGGCATTGCGACTGAAAAAGAAAGTGAAAGGGAAAGGAAGCGGCTTTCAGGACGCAACAGAGACAAATCGGAAGTGGGCGTTTGGTTGAGACAGGCTGAGGACGCCATATCTGCGGATTAAGTGTGAGGTCTGGCAGGGGTTCGCGGGTTTTGCTGTTTGCTGATGTTTGGGACTTCGTACTGCTACTGCTTCCCAGGAACATTGGTAATAGCACCATTGGTCCTAAATCTTTAATATCAATCACAAATTGGTTCTCAACCTTCATTTTGATGTAAATGAGTCTCAAATCTTTATAATTTATTGCATATTCGTCCATTAATTGTTGAAAAATTATAAAGAGAAAAAATTGATAATTTAATAGGTCCATTAATTGTTGAAAAATTATGAAGTGGTTTTAATTTATAGGAAAAAGTTAGGGGTGAGTATTATTTAGACAAAAACAAAAAAACCGAAAAGGCCGATTACATTTGGATAAAATGATTCGGTTGTTTTTTTAGTTTGGACGGTTTGGATCAAAACTGAATTTTATATTCAGTTATTTGATCAATTATTGGATCATATATTTGAAACCAAATAGACCAAATAATAATAGATATTTTACCATTTAGCCATATCGACTGTACATATATAAAGTCATTTCCTATTAATTTGGATCATATGTTGTTTATCATTCTTTAATTTTTTATATTAGAGATAAAATTTTAAATATTTATCTTATTTTTTCATTTACTATGTGTATAGGTCTTAGAAAGAGTAACAAAATCAACTAAACCAAATAAACCGAAATGTAATTCAAATGATTCAGATCAGTTATGGTATGTAATTCAGATTATTTAGATACGCTTTGTAAAAGTCAAACACCAACTGATTCATTGTGTTTAAATCAGTTTCAAACCGAAACAATCAAATGTTCAACTCTAAAGAAAGTTGTAGAACAATTTCAATTAAAAGTTAAAAAGTTGATATCAGATAGTTGGGTAAATTGCACATATTACTCCTAACATTTAATTGTTGTTTCACTTCTAACCCTATTCTTCACTTTGCTCGTAGCGTTTGCTCGTGGCGTATCCTTAATTTTAATAAAATGTTTCATTTTTTTCCCCTTTTGGACAAAAACCATTATCTCATATGGAAAAGGTCATGTCAATAGAGGAAAATGCTTACTTTTACCCCCATAAAAATTTTCTTTATAAAAAAAACCTTAAAACTTTTAAATTTGACAAAACTTACCACCAACCTATCCTTCCTCTCCTATCTCTCCGACAGCCCCATCTCTGCCCTCCCTTTCCTCCCTCTACTCCCTCTTCGGCCTCTCTTTCCTCCCTCTCCCTCATCTCCTCCCATCTTTGGCCTCCCCCTCCTCATTCTCTTCCCTCTCCTCCTTCTCCCCTCATCTCTGCCCTTCCCTTTCCTCCTCCTCTTCCCTCCCTTCATCCAACTCCCAGTCCCCCTCCTCCCTTTGTTTCCAAGGATGATGACGTTCTATTAGTGGCCTTCCCCCTTAAGGACAACTGCCTCCACGATGAGTTCGAGAACTCCAAGATGTTACGCCACTATGGTTGGATTGTCCCGGCATACACACGTGCTCTGTGTCACCGTCCAAGAGGACTTCTGGCCCTCATATTCTCTCTGCTAAATCGCCCTCGCTTACTCGCTGTTGAATCGACCTCACCCACTAGCGCCAAATCGAGAGAAAGCCGAATCAAGCTTATCTTTCTTGCTTCCCTTTTGCGAATCGAGTTGACTTGGACAAATCGTAGTGAATTGTGACGGAATCGATGGAATCGGGTGAGGGAGATGAACCACGAATCACAATGAATTGCGATGAAAATCGATGGAATCGGACAAAATCAGATTGAATCGCAAGCGAGGATGGGTGAGTGATGGCGGGTATAGATGATTGGCAGCGGGTGAAGGAGGCAGACGGAGAATAGAGCTGGCTGGAGATGGGAGGACATGGCGGAAATGGAGGTTGGATATGGGGCCGCCGGAGAGGGAGGAGAGGTAGGAGAGGTTGGTATGAATTTTTGTTAGATTTAAAAGCTTTAGGGCATTTTTGACAAAGGAGATTTTTACAGGGATTAAGATAAGTATTTTCTCCTACAGTAATCTGCTGATGTGACTTTTTTCGTTTAAGATAATAATTTTTGTAAAAAAAGATGTCAAAATGAAACGTTTTATTGATATTAGGGATACGCTACTACCAAAGTAAAAGTTAGGGTTAGAAGTGAAACAACAATTAAAAATTGAGAGTAACGTGTGCAATTTATCCCAAATAGTTAGTAAAGGTTAATAAACACAAACTGTTTTGTAACTGAATTCAAGTAGCAATATAATCTATTTAAAAGTTAATAAAATATCTAAATTATTAGTTGTTTCTCTATAAATCGGATTTATGTACTAATTTAGTTCTACTAGGAGCTAAGGACTACTATGTAATGAAATTATAAAGATTTTGGATCAATTTGTAATAAAATAAGTATTGAGGACACCATTTGCAATAGTATCTAAAAGCTCGGGATCCTTGGTATTTTTTACCCCAAATAACAGGCAACATAGGATGGGCAAACCTAAAACCCACCCCGAACCGGGTCGTTCTAAAATACGGGCCTGTATCGATACAGGCTTGATCTCCACCGTCCATGATGTTAGATGGAGTTTTGGTCTAACTACTGCTAGCAAGTACATTTTTCTTCTTTTATCGTTTTGGTTCGAAAAGTTTATTTCCTCCTCATTATGCCATAAGATTGTGATGAAATAAGAACGATTTTTGTGTCAACCTACTTCTGTCGGTTACGGGTGGGCTCTTACTGACACCAGTTTCTCTTCTTCTCATCTTCCTAAAATCTCATCCGCTCTTTGTTCACATCACTGATTTGCGTGATCCCAGGTTCTGTTCTCTCCATCACCGAATTGTCAGGTAAGCGCGAAGCTCTCTTTCCATCTTTTCATCTGTTCGGCGGTTGAGTGAGTTAACAGATCGTGATTTTGTGTTGTTTCAGAAAGAAGACGAACGAGTGTTGTAGTGAAGGAAGTTGGCGAGGCTTCCCGCATCAACCCAACCCAAGCGTCTCCTCTGCCGGTTGTCCGTGGGTCATGTGATCCAGAAGCTCTGATATCACTTTCTCGCTTGCCATCACCGATCTCGTTCTGGTACTTGATCGCTCTTCAACTCCACCCTTTAATTAATCTATGTTTGAAATTCTCTTTTAAAGTGTCCATGGACGACTTTTTGCTTCTGTACTCATTGGTAACTAGTTAGGGATTGTTGTTTGGGTAGTTCAGTTCAGGTGAAGCTGCCTTGGGAGCTTCTGATGCCAGTAGTGACCAATTTAGGGCACTGTCTTTTTGGTCCTTCTAATTCACAAGAGGTTAAGGACGCAGCTTTAATGGCAGTGAGGCGTTTGTATGGGAGGGCGTCTCATGATCTGGCGCCACAGCCGATTTTGGCCCTCCAGAGTTTGATCAAGCTTGATAACAGTGCACGGGAAGCTGCGAGAGCTGCTGCTGTAGCTGCTAATTCGGCATCAAGTGCTACCACCCCCAGCAAAGCGAAGAAGCCAGAAATACTCCTGGTTCCCAAGTGAGTTCTATAGGCAATCTGTTTGTGGAAATGTATGAATCATTCGTTGTCATTGTATTGATTATGATCTAATTATTTTTTAGTTGTGCTCCAGAAATTGTCTTTTTCATTTGCTTCAGCATTCTTTTGGCTTTATGTTGCTTGCAAGATGCAGGGTTTTGTGTGAATGGGAGGAATGCGGATCTTTATGTCATTGGATTGTCCCCATTTCTCATGAGTGTTACTATTTTATAGGTTTCATTCTTGTATTTCGTTGTGGCTCAAGTTTCTTTCACTCAGGGGTCAACTTAAACTACAACATCACATGGTAAATTAGCTGATATTGTATAATCATAAAGGCTTTACTCTTCTGCAAATATACTAGGCGTTTTGAGTTGATGAACAATGCTGCTTTTTGGTCCTGACAATTTATTTTTAGTATGAGTATGCCCTCTGATCAATGTGTGAATGGATGGGCAGTTTAACGCCATTTGGAAAGAAAATATAATCAGGAACTTAAGTTTGTGTGGACGAACATGGTTTTGCTTGTATGTGAATCCTTGCTTGCACTTGAGTTATTTGTTGAACCTATGTTATTGGTCTATATATGTTTGAGTAAGTCTTAGAAGTGAACTGTACATGCAATTTTGGTCTAGCAGAGATTAGAAACTTGATGTGCAAGTAAGGAAGTTTGTGTTGTTAGCTAGAGATGCTTGGATGGTGGTATCCATGTTTAGGCTGGTAGAGCATGGATAGTTGGCGAATTTGTCTTAATTTTTTATGGATTCCAAAAGATTTTGGTGGAACTTAATTAATTTTGAGTAGCTTCATGCCGGCTTTCATGTTCAAAATTGGATTACCAAACATATACTTTGTCAGGAGGCAAGTTGTCCCTTTGATGATGTCTGATGATTAAAAACATGTCTTTCATGTTCAAAATTGTCTCAGTTAGCTGCTTATGACAACAATTATCTTGGTTTTTTCTGTTGATAAAATCATGTGCTTGGTGGGTAATTAACCAATTAAGGTGGTCCATTTCTTTCTAGACATTTCCATGCTTGTGTTTTCGACCCTAGACAATAAAACCAGCACTAAAATTTTACAGTATATCTCATTTCATCCAAACCAACTTTTTGACTTGAAAATAATTTCTTGATTGCATTTGCAAAGTTGTTGCATAATCTCCATTTTTGGTGGTGGCTTGGACAAGTGGTAACAGCAATGTCGGCTGTTGTGAGTTTCTCCACTCATTGCCATTTGGTTTTTCTTTGGATGCTTAAGCAATTAATGAGCGAATGTTCAGAAAATAACAGAATTTCTGCAATTTCTTGTGTTAGTTGAAAGAATTCCCAAGCCAAAAAGACTTATTATTCTTATCATCCGCTTATCTTGTTTAGTTGGTCACATTTCCTTTTGGATGTCCCAAAAAAATTGTCCTCCTACTTTCGAAGGTTTTCAGTATTTACTCTCCCAGTTTGCCTTCATCATAGGGTTCTATAAATATGAATTTTACTTGTTACGAAGGTATTTTCAAGGAAAATGAACTTAAGAACAAAATTTTGTTTCTTTCTTCCGCGTTTTGAAAGAGGAAAGATTTAATGGTATGAATGGAGTAATGAGCAGCATACCATTAGAGGTATGCTTGCTTCACCTATAGATGATTATAAGGCATCTTGGTTGCAATTAAAACTTGGACTATGAATGATAATATAATTCCCATGTCAAGATGCAATACACGTGAGTCTTCTATGAGGTTTTCTGTGCAGTAGTGACATTGAAATACTTTTGCAGTTGGCAAGAGCTTGGTTGTTATGTCTTGTAACTTAGGAAGTGACTTGAATGCAGTTTTGAAACTAGGGATAAGCAGAAGGTCGAACGTAAAAGAAGGATACAAGTGTTTGCAATTTCAGCAAAGTAAAGATTTTTTAGAGTAAAACACTGACGCAGAGTACTTGATGGAGGGCAGTGGGAGGAATAGAGTATTTTTTTCTGTCATGTTATCTGAAACTTGAATGCGCCATAAATGTAGCTTATTTTTTGAATCAGATTCCTGATAGCCTAAAAGAGGTGATAGATATTACTAGTGGGCAGATGTTATGTGACTTAAGGTGAACAGTTGATCATCTTCTCCTGCACTATGTGTTGGTGAGGTCATTTTTGTGCCGAGCATACTAGGTTTGGGGTGCCTAGGTTTGTTAACTTTGTTTGCAAAGAGTTATGGACATAGTTAGCTGTCATTTGATTCATCAAGGTTTCTGTTAACCTTGACTAAGGACCTGTTCACCAAGCTGTTCCTATTATCCTTTTTTTGCTTGGATTGGCTGGAGTGAGAATACTGTACGGAATGGAATACTGTCTCACATTTTTTACATTTATGGGAAAAATTTTTCCTTCTGTGAAGAATTTATGTTAGGTTCTTATAGGCAATGTACACTTTTCTGATTCTAGTGACTACAGTTATACGGTGGAAATTGTTTTTCTTTTGGGATATGGAAAGAGCAAGTTACCAAATTCC
This sequence comes from Aquilaria sinensis, assembly GCA_005392925.1. Classification (NCBI taxonomy): domain Eukaryota; kingdom Viridiplantae; phylum Streptophyta; class Magnoliopsida; order Malvales; family Thymelaeaceae; genus Aquilaria; species Aquilaria sinensis. The sequence continues at coordinate 19,733 of SMDT01001976.1, read as the reverse complement.
CCATTGTTGATTAGGTTGTTTGCCTGTTTAAGTGGTGGAGCTCCCATGAGGTTTTGAGAGTGCCAGGAAATTTCTCATTAATACTAATGTTTCCAGTGTGTGCTAAGGGCACTTCAACGTATTGCTATAGTACCTGGACCACCCCTTTTCTTGATATCTCATAGTATCTGGAAATCTCAATTCTTATATCTCTAGAAGACCATCTTTTGGAATCCATATTTTGAGTAATTTGAAAAGATTTATGGGTATCAAGAAAGCATATACATGAGTAAGCATTCAATATTTTGAGTAGCTCCATGCCGTGATCTGTAATAATATGGGCGTATGTTGAGAATATGGTGGAATAGGTTTTAGAGCAAGTGGCTGGAGATTCTCACCGTGAACAAGAGCATATGCTCTGCTGTTGATATGTGCACTTAGAAAATGTGCCATAATTTGTATGTTGTGTTTTTGGATGTGCGAATTAATGTGATGATAGGACCATGTGTCTAGTTGATAGACTATTTTACGGAATTGGATTTGGATTTCTGGTTGAATTTATATAGGTTTTTGACTGAACTGTAGTTTGGCTGGAATTCATACCAGTAATCCTGTCTGTGTCGATTGTTACAAAAAGCATGATAAAGTAGAGGGTATGCATCAACGGATGAAAGTTTGTGTACTAAGAACTATGTTGTCAAGTTTGTCCCTGATTTAACAGAATGCAATTTAAATGTTTCTATGATTTTATATAATTGTTTTAGTGAAGACTACTCTATCTGGAAACTGGGTATGTATTGCCAACTAAAGGGCTTGATTATGAAATTTATTTTAATTTATGTATTTTGTTTTTTGGGATAAAATTTTGCATGAAAGTTCATGTATGTGTCCACTTTATGTGCATATTTTTAAATTATGGATTGGACAACCATGAGTTTGATTGGATTTTATTCTGCAGCGAACTCTATGCTACCACCAAGCTGCTGCCAACAGGGTGTGAATTTGGTGCACTATTAATCAAGGGTATGTCTCTGTGAAGAAAGACCGTTTCAATGTTTGAAGTGGTGTGTTGGACTATTACTTTTTGTTTTGCACCAGTATTACATCTTGTTGTCGTGCAAGTACTATGTATTCCTTACTTTTCGCAGGCTGCACTTCATCCTAGTGTTTTAAATGGTCTTTTTTGGGGAAACATGTCAAGTGACATCCCCTGTTAATGTGTAGGTTGATGATAATAACTGTCATTGTTTTTTTTCAGGTTGAACACGGCTTTGTTACGTTGAGATTGGATTGGAAGGAATAAATTAAAGTTCAGGAATCCATTACGGGTATGTTTCCATGTTTGAGTAATATATGATTTTGGTTGGTTTAGATGTTAGAAAGAGTTATCCTAGTATTTGGGAAAGAAATAAATTGTTCATCGTAGGGGGTGTGATTTTAAATATGCTATCGGCTAAGCACTATGGATATATTATATATGGGTTTTCCGTTTACCTAGCTGATGGCTTTGTTTAAAGTGGTTGTAATATTAGCTGGATTTTGAGTCGTAGATGTGGTTTCGTACAATGACAAGTTGAAAATTGTACATTCCATTTAATGGGTGATTGTGGCAAGCAGCTTTGATTGTTTGATTTGGGTCATGTATTGTTGTTTGATTGGGTTTGGTTTGGTTCAGGGTTTCACATATTTCGCTGGAGTTTTAAGGATTGTTGCAGTGGCCGTCGGCAACAGCTGTAGTAGAAGTCAGCACTCACATCTTGTTGTACATTTGGTGAAGACTGTGGAATTGATTCAGGATTTGAGATGCGAGATCGATAAGCAACTCTCTACCCAAATTCATCATTGCAGCAGGTTGGCCAATTTGTACCACGGTTGGGTTTTTTTTATTGTCTTTGCTAAGCATTTTGCAATTCTAAACTGTTGGTTTATGCGGAGTTCAAATATATATCCACCCCAAGTAAAGGTTTACGAGCTAAGGGAATTCTGTACACAGAGTGATATGCTTGTTGATGTTCAAATACATAATTTTTAAGTTAAGTCCCGCTTTGTTTACGTTTTGTGTGAAGGTATGACTTCAGTTGTGAATTAAGTAGATTTGAAGCTAAAATAAGGTTTCAAATACATTTGGTTTTAGTACTTCTCTACTGGATTGGGCAGTGTATGATTTTTTTGTATGAAGTTGTGGTGAAACAAGTAAGGTTAAATACAATAAAATTGACTAATGTAAATACGGGAGGATATTTGTTGCAATTGTTGTTTGTTGTCATGTTATAAATATATGTTTTTTTTTGCCCAATTTGGAAGTACTATTCATGTAACACTTTTTTTTTAAAACTATTTTGTAGACTATATTGACTGTTTTTATGTTCAGTCCCATTTTTTGGAAATGGATAAAGTCCTGGTGTCATGAATAGTAATTTTCTCAGTTTTTGCCTACTTAACTTTTTTGTGGTTAGATGCGTTGACCAGTCCTAGAATTTGTAACCTTTTCCACTTAAGTATCTAATGGCGACAGTATGACGGTTTGGTCCGGAAACTTAATTATTACTTTATTTTTGCCCTGTTTGCTCGCTTACTCTCTAAACTTGTTTGTTGTTTTGTGTATGTACAATTTTCGGGTGCAAAATAAATTAAGCATTATTTGTCTATTTGCATCATTTGTTTTCATTATTAATAATTGATTATTGTAGCATGGGTTATTTAGTTAACCTGGTTTATAGTTTAATAAAGTGAGTTGGTTCATAATTGTTTAAATTATAAAGTGAATTTTGGTAACTAAATTTTTGAGCAATATTAAAAATTAAAATTAAAATTGAATATAAAATTATTGTATCTACGTATACTTTCACAATACAAAAACATCCATCATATTCTTTTTTGATTTTTGCTGCTGACATGATCGGTTTTTGTTTTGCAAGTTTGGTCGTCGTCTGTAAACAATATTTTGGCTTGAGTGGCTGTATTGTAATTTCTTTAGTGTCCCAATTTGGACACTAAGCTTGATGTATGTTATGTTATATTGTCAAACTTTTTTAATAATAACTACAGAACTATATTCTTTCTATTCCTTCAGTCTTGAATTATTTATGTTCATTTTTTTATGTACTATATTGTAAAGTAAAACCCTAGTCACCCACAATTATTAAATTGTAATATGTCAACATTTTCCATTTCATTTACTAGACGATGAATTTTTGTTGACATATTTTTGTTTAATTGTTAGTAAATATTTTGAAGATTAATGCTTTCTTTAATTGTAAAGTTATATGGCTGAATAAAATAATTTTATACATAACATTTACAATTTGAAGCAAATTTTTCATAATACAATTTACATTAATGGTAAACCTTTAAATTTGAATTGATAGAATGTATACTTTTTTATTGAAAAAAAAGAAATTCATCAATTGTAATCTTCTTTATGTGTTATGTTTTGATCATAACTAATCATTTGAATGTTAATAACCTAATATTAAAATTGCCCAACGTCAGTTTTAAATAAATAATAATTGAAATTATTAGCATAGTTTTGATACAGCAAAAACATTCATTTATTTCCTGCTGTTATTTATTTGAATTAACAATTAAATAAATAAACATACCTGCTTGAAACAAGGGGTTACAAAAAAGACTTTGTTGCTAATGCTTTATTAAAGTGCAATCGTTATGTTATAATTTACAAAACCTTATTGTGCTGATTTTTGGTGTACTAATAACATTTTGTTATCCAAAAAGATTGTCTGTGATTCTTTTTTTCTAGGTGTTCATATGTCTGTTTAGGCTTAGCAGGACTGAGAGTAAGTACGTCTGTGTTGTTTTTTTCACTATGTTGACATCTTTCACCATCATGAATCTTAAGGACCACATCCAAAAGGTTGCCAATAATTTGTTTCCTCTGCATATCTGTTCAATGTTTACTATATGCTTTTCATTTCAAAATAAAGTTGTGGTTTTTATATTTAGCTACAACTTCCAATTTGTACAATGTCTTTAAAGTGTGTCTTTTGGGTTAATCTTGTTCCATTGCTTCACAAACATTGATGCACTTAAGAAATAACGGTTGTAAATATTTGTAATTTGGTCTTGTAGAGAACAATGGCAGATGAAGGGGGGTCGGGTCGTAAGAAGGTACCTCGCGGTGATGATGTGGAGAATGTGAAAGCAAACCTGAAGAATGCTTACAATAAGTTCATGTAATTTTTTGCTCTCCATGTTTTGTTTTGTTTTTTTTTTTTTTTTGCCTTCACACCGTCTTATTCTGATTTTCCTCCCATAATGCAGTAATGGTGAGAAACAACATTTTCAGGAGCAGAATAACCGTGCGATGACTCGACAGGTATGTGCTATATGGCTTCATATGAATGCATCTTAACCTGAATGTGATATTTATTTTGTCTAGTTCATTGATCAGAATTGTTATCTTATAGGAGTGGGCTGATCTGATCAAGCACTGGAAGACGTTAGACGTCCAGCAGAAGTTATGTTTTGCAGATGAGGGTGCCGATCGGGTGAAAGATAGTGATTCATTGGTTCATCTGTGGGATGTCGTCTGTCGGCCTTCATTCTTTGCGAAACATGTGAAAGGTTTGACTGCAGAGCAACGGAAATTGGCCCATGAAACCGGGCTTGGATGCTTGTTAGATAACAACGTAACCCAGCTGTGAGGTGATCTGATTTGTTGGCTTGCCCGATCTTTCGATGTTAGTACACGTAGCCTGATTGTCTATAGACAGAGGTTTCATGTTGCTCCCTCAGATGTTACATCCGTTATGGGCTTAGTGGATGGAAGCAGCTGTCTTTAGCTCAAGAATAAGTCCCCCTTGGTCAGTCGGTATTGCAAGCAAGCAAGCGGTCATTTGGTTATTGACCTCAGTGGCCTAGTTGCCAAGTTGGCTAATAGTCGTGGTGACGAGTTTAAGAGGTGTTATGTGTTGTTCGCTATTGCAACAGTGCTATGTCCATCGACACGGCAATACCTTCATCACAAATGGGTTTCTACTGTTGATAATGTGGATATCTTGAGCGACTGTCAATGGGCGACCCTCACACTTAATCATCTGGTTAGCTCAATCACGAACATTTTTGAAGCACATGTCCAGAAACTTGGGGGGTGTGCCCTATTTTTGCAAGTAAGAACAAGTTTTTTCTTATTTTCCCTTTGCAGTAGAAAATTTGATGGTATGTTGCTCTACTTTTTTAGTCCATTTTGCTGACATAATATAATAATTGCTATATTTTAGGTGTACTACTTACGTTATATTCTTCCAGGTGCGTACCCAGTTGGCCAACTCACCCTCCCCATTCAATATTTCAGTAAAGATGTTACCTCCAAGTTGCTGAAAAAACGTCCATTCCGGGATATTGAGGAGGTATGATTCTGCTGTTAACATACGAAGTAGTCGTTTTACAGTTGTGTTGGTTCTGAATTTTGTATCTTCCGCTTACTTCTTCACCCTATCTCTTACGGCTTGCAGGTCGGTCTTCCCCATGACCCAAAATGGGCAAAGAAGATCCAGGAAACCCCTACCAAATCCCTGTATGATTCACCATCTGCCCTTCCTAGTTTTGGCAATCGTGACATCAGTGCTGATCACGACCTGGGTGGTTGTATGGATGACGATGGGAAGGGTAAGGCCAAGGTTGGGGGCAGTGTCGATGACTTTGAGGAGGGTAATGGGGGTGTAACATCATTGGGGGTGTTAGTTCGGAAATTAGTGTCAGATGTTGGGGTAATTAAAGAGGAACAACACCAGCAACGTCGGTTGTTGGAAGATTTGAAAGAAAAGCAACAATGGCAGCGTGCATTGCTTGATGAAGTTAATGCTAATGCTTCACTTCTTGTTCAAACGTTGAAGACGAGCTGGGTGAAGGAGGTCAATGAATGTAAGAGGGCTAGACCTGAGGAGACACACGGTTCCAATGCTCCATTCCATCCCCCACCCCATTTCCCTTACGTAGAAGTCAGCCAGCGATGTAGTGAAGGACAGCAGGGTGGAGTGGGACGACCAACAAATCTTAATCTCGAAGATGTTAACGGAGGAAAGGTTCTTGGAGGTGACGATGAATTTGACAGCCCTGATAAGGCTGTCATTATCAATACCGCCACTCCTCTTGCCTGCCCAACTCCCGTTGAACCGGTGTTGGTACCTTCCGGGGATACACAATTGGACGGTAAGCCAAATCCGGATGTAGTTATTTTCAATTTGGACAAAACAGAATTAGGATCTGTAGATATGTTTTCTGATGCGATGGAGGTGTGTGAGGTTAGAGGCCAAGTATGTCAAATTGGCTGCTTGGTTTATAAATCCATCACTCCATTTACGTCAACAGTTTTGTATTGCTGATGGTCATGTATGTTATTGTTGTATGCAGGTGAAACCAAAGAAGAAGAGGCAACCTATCTTGAATCTTCTGGAGCGGCCTATTCAAATCCTAAAGCTATCGAGGGCGCAAACATCACCCTTCACTATGCTTGACATAAAAAAAAGTCATGCAGGTCCACGTTTTGGTGTAGGTCCATTTGGTGTGCGGCACCCTGTCTCACCTGAAGAGCACCAACTCCTTATGTATGTCTTTTATGGGCCTTGCAATGATAGGTTAGTGTTTGCTCTATGAAATTGGTTAATTTTTTGTTGTCACTACCATGTTGTTGTGAATGTTTGTTACGGCCCTTGCATTTACAGGTACCTGTTTGGTATATCCAAAACTGTAACATTGCTGTTATGCTTTTGTTTCTCTTCTGATTATGTTGTTCGTTGTGCGAATAATTTTTTTTTCCCCTTAGCAGTGACCTGTTAGTTAAACCGGGCGGGCCATATGATATTAGGCGCTTTGATATAAAGATGTTGTTGCCCACTGAGTGGATTAGCAATGTTCTTATCAACACATGGGCTGTCATACTTACGAACAGCGGTCGGGCGAGAGGAACGTCTCTAAGGAATTGGTACCTGACCCTCAACTTCATGGTATGTGTTCTGTGTCTCATATTATTCATGCCTACATCACTTATTTCCCTTACTGCCTCATGTTTCTTCTCCTGAATCCTGAAAACATTTTTCCCTCCTACCAAGCTCCTCAACGTTGTGTACTAATTTTGGCTGAATCATGCGTACAAACCCAGTTGTCTTTCATTCTCATATGTTCGTCATTTTTGATATAATATATTCCCTTCTCGCTTTTAACATACTAGTTACGATTTTACATTGGTACTTCTTCTTTCTTTCATCATCATTTATTTTTTAGAGTTTCCTAAATTTTAATTTATTATGTACATAAAGTAGTTGTATTGCACTTATTACTACTTATTTGTTCTTTTGTTACTACCCTTCGTTGCTCGTTTCTCAATTCATACTTATTCTGTGGATCAACTACCTATCTTACCTTTTATTATTAGCTACTCATTTTTATTTAGTTATAAAAGAACAAGTACACATGACTGAAAGAATAGACACAATTTGTAAAACTTGAATGTTAGAAGTCTGATTCTACAAAACAGAGACGATTTTTCATATGATATATCATTCCATTTAAAGTAATCAAAAAATGATATAAGTGCATATAATATTTTGTGGTTACCGGATAACAAAAATAATCTCATCACTTAAATTCTTGGAATTCATGAATTAACTACAACTTAACACATTTCATAACCTGGTTAGATTTGTTAAAAAGAAACCATAAAATGCGCACTTTTGTTTACTGCTTTAATGTGGTCTGTTAATTAATTGTGCAAATTGTAACAATTAAGTAAGCTGCGTTCCTGTTTCTCTTCTGTCTCAGAAGCAGGATGGTTGAGACAATGCAGGGCAGAAACACTAAAAGCCATGTTAAAACAACACACAATCTGAATTCCATAGCTACTTCATATTCAGTGCTTTGTTTGTTTTCTTTTAGTGTTTGACTTGATGTGCTGTGAGTAGTTAAGAGCATGGCTGGGTATTTATAGTTTTCCTGATCAAGTGGAAGACTGTCGGTGGAAGTACAGTACCGTGAATATATATATTTTTTCAAAAAGAGACAGACAGAAAGAGAGAGATTAAGTTAGAACTAGTTACTCGTTCACGAAACAGTTGATATTGAGGAAAGTCAACAAATGTTTGAGGGGGGTTCATAAAAAAAAAAGAATAAATAATTCCGTCCAACAGTGGGGAAAAACAATATCGTCACTGAAATACCTGTTATTCTGAATTACTAAAACTAAACAAATATGATAACGTCGTTAGATATGTAAAAAATAAAAAACCAACCAATGCTAACTTTTGCTTTAATTCTGTAATCTTGACTGTTAATTAATGGCGGAAATTGTATCAGTTATCATGAAAACTGGGGGTTTTGTTTTTTAAGATTAAGTTGATGTATTGAACACCGAACTGTTTATTTGCACTTTACAGTCTTCTCAATTCAGTGAGGAGGTCAAACAGAGCTTATGTGCTATTATCTGCAGAACCCATTATGCATAATTTGGTCCGTAGCCGTAATGAGTGAAATCCGTGCTTGAACTAACTGATCATCACTTTGTTCGCAGTTTATGGCAACTCGGCCAGCACAATATCTACAGAACTTGCGTACGAATCAGCAGTTGAGGAGTTTACTTATGGATGATATCGACAACTGTGATAAGGTAATTTTCTACCACTTAATGTTATTTGGCTGTTGGTGGAGTAAACGTTTGGCATACTCGGCAGCTGGTGTGATGTACTGTGGCTTTATGTTTAGATCTTCCTACCCATTCATGAACCCGCCCATTTCTATCTGCTTGTTGTTGATGTCAATTTGATGACAATATCCGTGTGGGACACCCTTGGCAAAGGGCACACAATTGATTATTATTCTGACGTGATAGATTTACAGGTACGTACTTCACTAATTTTTACAGTCATTGATATGTCCCGTAACTGTTGTTCATGAAGTAACTGGAATTTAACCATTCCTATGCTGTCGTAGTAGTGTGCGGCGTTGGACGAAGTGGTTGCTCCGCCGAAATTCAAGTTCAGCGAGTTTCAGAAGGTTAAGCCAAAAGAATTCCCTGTGCAACCAAATACCTGTGACTGTGGATTGTTTGTTTGCTATTTCATGGAACACCCAACAAGGGTCACGATGAGTGTGAAGAAGGAGGTTTGTCGGTACTTCAGCTGCACATTTACATTAATTTTGTTAAATAATTTTTGCCATAATGAGCTATTTTTTCTGCTGCTTCCCAGTGGGACACACATGAGCGCAGATGCCAGTTTGTACTGGATCTTTTGCTATGCGATGAGAACTTACTGAAGAGCCATATTCAATCGACAGCCAGCATGTGGTTTGAGTCGCAACGCAAAGATTGTGGTGGTGTTGATGTTAGGAAGGAGCAGATACTATCCGTTGATGAAGTTGTAGTTAAACCAAAGGGTAGAAGGAAGCGTGGGCAGAAATGAAGATTTGAAGACCGCTATCCGTATATCAGTTGCTGTACCCCATACAATTTCTATTTTGTGGTTATGTGGTTGGCCGGTTGTTTTTGTTGGGCCGATCATCCCATGCTAACTATCTCTTGTGTATATATGGTAGTCGATAGAGCAGTAGTTGATTTTGGAGAAGGCATCCATAGCCATCCTTCAGGTCTTAGCTGCATTGTGAAGGGGCTGCTGTTACCTTTTTTGGGGAATTTAATTTGTACCCTAGGGATATTTTTGGAGATGTTTCAGTGTTTCAACATCTCAGGCATTGTATAGCCAGTGACATTACGAACAAGTATTGATGTAATATAAAATGTTACGGTTTCATACTGGTTGATGGATACAGGACTTGTTTACAATATAAATGAGCAACTTCTTCACTTCTTGTACACAGGTGAATTAACAGCTGAAACTCTGGAATTTCGCATGTACAGAAGAACAGTAGGTCTGTTCATTACACATTTCACTGAAATGATTAATTACAGTAAAGAAACACATGACAAATTTTGCTTCACCTACTGTTTCTGTTTACAGTGTAGCATGCTTATAAAAGTGGTATTTCCATCCCACTTTTCTCGTTCCGTAAATTAGGTGTACGTTACACGTAGCCCTGCAATTGGGACGCTCTTACAATGACAATATTACTTTCATAGGGTTCTAAGTAGTACGATGGGAAACAACAGGACGTACATCATGACGATGAGATTATCCCTGATCCGATTTCATGCCTCCATAGCACTTGTGACAACTGTGCATCGCAGAACATGAGAGTAATAATACATTAGTTCACACTATTCATTAACCATGCTTCCGAAGATCACAAGTTCGTTACATATTAATACGCGGTCCGGTGTGTTGTTCCAAAATATTTCAAACTCCTTCGATACATGTGCACATACATCCACCCAAAACAATACATGCTGTTATCTGCAAATCCCGCTGCATCAATCAATTTCAACCACCTGCATGTTAAATGGTGGAGTGGCAATGTCAGTTCCAACAGTCCAGTTGAATTGTAATGTGCATTACCGAAGAAAGTTATTACCATCAATATGACCTGAACTTAACCCATCCCCCCGCTGCCTGCCCATCTGACACTGCATCATGTATTGGAAAGAACCAAGGTTTGGCGCGAAACCCCATGCTGATGGGTTAACTGGCTGTGCTCCGTTGGGGAAAGGGGATGTAGAGTTCGCATAAACACTATAACTCTGAAAAGGCGAACTTGATGATGCTGGATGTGGGTAGGAGGCTGTATGTTGAGACGGATACGATGTTATCATATTGACAATGCTTTCTCCTTCGGTTTGCGGTTCAGCTTTGACAATGGCCATAGCCGCCTGTGTAGCCTCCTCGACCTCTGCCTTCTTCCTCGAACGCTTCCTTATTTTATCCTTCCTCTTCTTTGATGCATCGGACTTCTTACCCGTCACCCGTATAGGATCCCGTATGATTCTGCAATGTTCTCTTCCACCATCCATATCTTGTAGCATACTTTGGTGTTCCTCGAACAACTCGGCTGCTCTAACAGTCAAGGCACCAATCTTTTCCTTCATTTCCAAATATCCATCTTCTGATGCCCGAGAAGCAAAGAATGCAAGTTTGTTACATATGCCGGCTAACTGTGCTCGTTTGACCAAAATTGCTGATTCTACATCATCGGGAGTGACACGAGAAATGTAAGCTGGATCTTTTTTTGCATCCTTTGTCCACCTTTGTAATATACAGCTGTCTGGGATAGTTACTGCATTTTGTAGCTTAAGGACAGCAAAGATATGACTACAAGGAATACCTGAAACATACAAGGTAAGATAAGCAACTTCATCTCCATTGCATAACGTTCAAACTAAAAAATAAATCACGACTTAAAATGTATGTCCTACAAACCTGTGTAAGTAAGTAGCTTGCAACTGCAGTGATACACACGAGCAGAAGCATCAAATTTTACGTGTGTTTCTCCCGTTTGGCTTGCATATTTACGGACCTCAAATAAACGAGTAGTAGCACTTCCATTTTGTCCAACAACAACCAAGTACTTGGGCTCGTCAACAATTTGCTGGCGGATACGAACCAAGATCCGAGGGGTGTACACCTCGGCTGCATGTCTTTCCAGATGCTGAAGATGGGTAACAAGTTGAGGAATTGTATGTCGACTATAGAAGTGCTGCTGGACTTCTGCCTCCCGCAGCCTGTCTAGAGCCACATCAAGACGCCGAACAAAGTCGTACAGCGTCAACTGTGAAGATAAGAATCTCTTATGGAAAGCCTCGGCCCTCTGTGTGCTTGTCATCCCAGCGAAGAACGTATTCTTCAAAAGAGCTGTCGCCCAATATTCCCGCTTATCCCATACATCCTGAACCCACTGATTTTGCTGTAGCCCATGCTCCGTGATTGCTGAATGCCACTTCACTTCAAGTTCCTCTGGGTCGTCAATATTAAGCATCATGTGCGCGAACATACCAGCGAAGGCAGGTGATTCTTTTACATTTGTCTTGCAATTGCGCATCAGATGCCAAGAACATGTTCGGTGTCGTGCTGTAGGTAATTCGGACTGAATCGCCAGCTTGAATCCTTGCGCACCGTCCGTTATAACTGCAGTTGGCTGCTTACCTCCCATACAGTGAACAAATCGGCTGAGTAACCACTTGAAGCAATCCTCAGACTCATCACACACAAGAGCGCAACCGAATATGGTTGTCATAAAGTGGTGGTTCACGCCTAGAATGACAACATATGGTAGCTTATATCCATTGCTATTATAAGTTGCATCGAAGGAAATAACATCTCCAAAGACTGCATAATCCCGCCGCATGCCACCGTCTGCCCAAAACAGATAGCATAATGTATCATCCCCATCAACCGCGTACCTACAGTAGAAGTCAGGGTCGGACATAGCTCGAGAAGTAAGATGGGCTATTGATTTCTCACAATCTGTTGGAAGCTCCCCAACCCTACAATCGGAGTCAACCCAATTGTATAGGTCCTTTCTTGTGAAACCAACATTTTTATATCCACCGTTGGTGACAACCATATAGTCCATCACCCGTGCCGTTCCGACTCCCACCCTGCGCATATCCGTCTTCACTTGTTTTACAGTATGACTAACTAGTTTCCTCGACCGTAGGAAATGTGACTCAAACTGTGAGGCAAGGACATGGTTATGGGTAACCTCGAACTCATGAACAAGATATTTCTGATTTTCATAACAATAATGAACACGAAAAGCAGCTTTGCAGCAACACCGCGAAACACGCTGAGGTGCCCTGACAGCCTCATGAGCTTTCTTTTCCTTCACTCTAGCCTTGCCCTCCCTTGAACAAACCCAGCGCCGCCGCTGTGGCACCTTGTACTTACAGCTCAACCTGAGCTCATCTTTACGCACAGAAAATCCCATCAAACATGCGTACTTCTGGTAGAAATTTTCAGCATCACATACCCTGTCAAACTGAACATGTTCGACATCATGAAACTGCCACTCATCAACTGGTTTGTTAATATTCTTGGCAATGACGGACAAATCATAATCAGAAGACTCCTCAAATAATGCGGCTGTACGTCCATCATCAGCCATTTACTGGCGGTCTGCAAAGTTTGCACAAACAGTTAGGGTACTGGAATAATGGAATGTAAATGTTATCCATACTAAACTTCATCAACTGTTATTACACCTACGTCATTGCAAGTACTGTCAATCAAGTAGTAATCAACTACACCGTAGAATAGCGTAATACACGAGAAATGTAACGAAAAAAAGAAACGTGAAAACAAGTTAACAGTTAAACCTGAACGTCAACAAGAGTGGGTATTTATTAAGCCAAACATTCTGACAAACACTTGGTGGACGTCCTTAAAGCTTCAGGTTGCTGCAAACTTGAATACCATGCCAACGGCTGTACAACAACATAGATATCGAAAATCTTGGAGATCAGCAACAGCCGCAACACATATATGGAGCATAGATGGAGGAGTGAACAAGCGTACCTGGCAAACACGTCCGTTGTTAATGTACAGCAGCAGCAGCGTCTTTAACTGCAACATCCAGGGCTGGGCTACTGGTTGATGGAGCGCAGACGCCTGGGCAACTCAGATTTGAAGATTGTGCTGAAGGAATAGACGGCGGGTTCCTGGATATTGAGTTTTGGTTTTCTTAAGCGGTGCAGCTAATAAGCAAATAACTTATTTGGCAGCAGGTAAAAGTTTACAACCAAATACTTGTATTGAAATTGTTGTAAGTAAATATAGAAAATGAACAGTAAAGTTCGGGTAGAACAAGACTCTGCTTTTCGTTAAATGTAAACTTTGTGGACAACATTTACATTCCATGTTGTTAAACATTTAAAATACATGCTGTTAAATTTTGCCCGTAAATGTACTTTTCATGTTTTATTATGTTTGGCAAATGTACAAGACAAAAAGAACACATGATTTTTTGATCTTTGCTAATTTATCTACTATTTGCGAATGGTGCTAATAATGTACATATATGGAGTAATATTTAATTCATACAATCATTTACATTATTCATATCATAAGTTAATAATTATAATGTGTAAGGGTCAAAATAAATGGTTTATTGGTTTCAAGAACATTAATTATATATGTGATGCTTACATTGAATAAATTTCAATGTAATTGCTTCTTTGCTTGACCCATATGTGATATTAGGATGATATGACCACATTCTAATAACAATTGTAATTTAACCAACGAAGTTTCAGTTTTGAGTTTTAGGTTGATTTCAGATTAAGCAGATAGTATTTTTGGGTTTTTTTCATCACGTTTAATAAAAGTTAGCTCAAATTCTGACATAATTTTTTGCCATCAAATTTAGGTTACGTAATTACGGAGACTATTATGGATGCCAAAACAAATAGAATTAAATATAACTAATTTTTTTTTTTTAGTTAAACCTCAATCAAAATGGAATGAAAAATAAACTCTAATCCTTGACAATAAATTGTTAATCCACAACTCTAAATAAACCTTTTTAATAAACCCTAATATTAAACCGTAATCCTTAACCCTTACCATAACCCTATTAACATGAATACCATACCATGTGAACCTTAATCTGATCACTTAACATGAATATAAAATCCGTTTCATTGGTTATACCATATAACCAGTCCAAACTGATGTAAGAAACATTTATTAGTGCCTACTCCTAAAAAGTACGCAAATGTCTTACTTTTGTAAATTTTTTTTAAAAAAATTACACTTATCTCCCTCTACTTTTAAAAACAATTTTAAAAATCTTTCAAGAACCCAAACCTTAACATTAACCTTAATCTCTAACACTAAACCCTAACCTTAACCCTAAACCCCTAACTCTAAACGCTAAACCTAATCCTTAGTCTCTTATGTAAGTCATGAATTGCATAAAATTTTATATTAGTTATCCAATTATTTTAGTTACTTAATATTTTTAAGTACATTGTTATTGGTGAATTTAGACAACTCCTGAGATAGATTTATTTTGTTCATAACCAATTAGTCTTGTAAAGCATATAATACACCTACTCAAGTTAGGAAAATTGATTGGTTACAATTATTCTAAACACATTTAACCAAAAAAGCAAATACATTGATTTGGAAGAACCAAAACATTGATTTCCCAAATGTGGATGTTCCTAATATAGACTTGCTAAATATGGATGTTCGTAATATAAACTTGCCAAATATAGATGTTTCTAACATAGAGTTACTAAATATGGATGTTCGCAACATACTGTAGACATTGCACCAGCAGTTTAAATATAATAGCTATATGAAAACAAAAAAAAATTAACATAAATAGATAACATAATTCAAACTATAATCCATAACTCTAAACCCTAAGCCCTTAATGTTATGTGAACCAAAATTAATAAATAAAATTTTAACCCTAACAAAACGCAAACATAAACCTACAACTTAAATCTCTATTTAATGTAAGTCATGAATTGCATAAAATGTTATATTAGTTATCCAATTATTTTAGTTACTTAATCTTTTTAAGTCCATTGTTATTGGTGAATTTAGACAAGTCCCGAGATAGATTTATTTCGTTAATATCCGATTAGTCTTGTAGACCGTATAATACACCTACTCAACTTAGGAAAATTGATTGGTTACAATTCGTCTAAACACATTTAACCAAAAAAGCAAGTACATTTTACGTATAAATCGTATTCAACCTCGAACCAATTTTATTTGAAAGATAATTGTATTTAGGTCAAATAATCCATTGATTGTAAAACTTATATAATACTAATAATATGTTATGAATTTTTGTTGGCCAAACTATACATTTGGCCCCTGAACTTACCCAACTCGAGCGAGTTGGTCCACAACTCAGTACTCAGTAAATATAAGCCCCTGAACTTTGGAAAACTGTACGAGTTAGTCCATTAGCTCAGCCATATTGATGGGAAAATTATAAAAGTCCTCTATAACAAGTTATTATGGCACATAAAGTACTCTTAGTTTTAAATCATTTAAATAAACTATCTCTTTTACCTAGGGATGAAAATTCGAGTTATAAGATCATATTTGGGTTGAAACCCGATTTTTATAGCATGTCCTTAACCCTATCCTGACCCTATTCTAGTCATAACCCAAACTGACCCTAAAAACTACTGTTTTATTTTAGGATATTCTGATTGGTTTTTGTCGATATCTATTTGTTGGCAAATGTGCCTAGAATCAAGAAAATAAATTATTGCAATAATAGTAGAAATGACCTAGAAAGGGGCTCGTAGTCCGCTGTAAGTCAAGCAAATATGTATGGATCAATCAAATATATATGTTTGTTATAGTACTAATATTATAAATAAAACAAGTAGTAAATAAAAATTATGAGTGATTTCTAAAAATTAATTAATATTAATTCAAAGCATTGAAAATTTGATTTGGTAAATATAAAATATGTAACATAAAATCAAAGACCTGACATTTCTAATACGTTAAGGGAAAGTTTGATCCCGCTCCATTTCTTATTTACTAAATTCAAGATATTTAAAAAGCAAGAATTAATTATGCTTTATGCAATTATTTTTTATGTCGGGTCTTTGATTTTATGTCACATGTTTTATATTTACCAAATTAATTTTTCAATGCTTTGAATTAATCATTAATTAATTTTTAGAAATCACTCATAATTTTTATGTATTACTTCTTTTATTTCTAATATTAGTACTATAACAAATATGTATATTTGATTGATCCATACATATTTGCTTGACCTACAGTAGACTACAAGCCCTATTTTAGTTTGTTTCTATAACATTATTATTGCAATAATTTATTTTAATGATTGTAGGCACATTTGCCAAAAAATAAATATAGATGGAAATCAATTAGAACATCACAAAATAAAACAGTAGGATTTTGGGTCAGGTTGAGTTTGACTAGAATAGGGTCGGGATAGGGTTAGGGACATACTATAAAAATTAAGTTTCAACCCAAACTTTCATCCCTAGGTAAAGGAGATAGTTATTTGAATGATTTTAAACTAAGAGTGCTTCATGTGCCATAATAGAAGAGATCAAGAGAAATTTTGTAATTTTCCCATCAATATGGCTAAGTTAATGGACTAACTTGCATAGTTTTTCAAAGTTCAGGGGCTTATATTTACTGAGTATTGAGCTGTGGACCAACTCGCGCGAGTTAGGTAAGTTCAGGGGCCAAATGTATAGTTTGGCCATTTTTATTTGTTTACGCATTTAAAAAGATATATTCATAGATATTTAATAACATCGCTTGCATTGTATTTTGAATTGATTATCACACCTGCATAATATTGGCTTAGTTATGAAATTGGTTCTGGGTGAAAATGATATAAAAATAAACATTAGTAATTTTATATGAAGTTAACTTAAGTTAAAATGAATTGACTTACTCATTTACATTAAGGCATAATGAATTGACTTACTAAACTCATATAGTCATAAAGATAAATGCTCTTAACATAGTGTATACATTACACCAGCAGTTCAAATGTAATGGGGCCACCAAAAAAAAATTATCATATATATAGGAAACATATTTCAAACTCTAATACATAACCCTAAACAATAAACCCTTAATGTAATGGGAAAAAAAACTAAATAAAAATTTAACCATAACATATATGACTCTAACATAATCCTAAAACGTAAAAGTGTGCCTCTAAACTATAAACCTAAACCCTATACATAAATTCAAGACTTAACCCTAACCCTCAACAGGAGTACCAGAACGAAGGCATATTTATTTCGTTCAAGTCTGATTCTTTTTTAATATTTTCTTTACAAATTTCTAACCCTAACCTTAACATTAAACCTTAAAAACTAAATCGTTAATAACCCTAAACCTTAACTTTCCAAAAGAATATATGAAAGTTTATTTGTTGTTTTAGCCACAAATTAATTTAATAAACATGAAAGTAAGGCGCTTCAATAGTTAATAAATATGAAAGTCCATTGTTCTTATAGGAGTTCGTAAAGTATCAAGGCAAATATATTTTTTTAAAATATAATTACTCTCATATATTATAATAAGATTTCCAATTATACTACGAAAATTAATTTCGAGTTCAGTAAATTTCAGATTTGGGATTTTGGAATCATGTTGATTCCGGGTTAAATAGATATTAGTTTCAAATTTTTAGCTTTCATGTTTAATCAGATTATTAGTGCAAAAGCCAAAATGACTATATTATTAAACTTAATTAGTAAATTTGGAAGAACCAAAACATAGATTTACCAAATGTGGATGTTCCTAATATAGACTTGCTAAATATGTATGTTCGTAATATAAACTTGACATAGAGTTACTAAATATGGATATTCCTAACATAGTCTAGACATTACACCAGCAGTTTAAATATAATAGCCATATGAAAATAAAAAAAAATTTAAAACAAATAGATAACATTATTCAAACTATGCTCCATAACTCTAAACCCTAAGGCTTTAATGTAATGTAAAAATCAAAATAATAAATTAAATTTAAACCCTAACAAAACTCACACATAAACGTAAAACTTCAAAGTTTGACTCTAAACTATAAACCTAAACCCAAACCATAGATCCTATACGTAACCCTAACCCTAAAAACCTTATCTTAATCTATAAACCTAAACCTGAATCCATTGATTGTAATATTTGTCTAATATTGTAATAAAAAAATGATTTATTCCTTTCAATATATTTAATTATATATGTGATGATTACAGTTAATAAATTCAATACCATTAAATATTATTCTATTAATTAACTATACGTTTGACTGAATACAAATTTCAACTTATTATTATATTAATAGTATTGTTATTAATACAGATTCTACATTCGGGTTTTTTGTTTGAGTTTAAAGTACGTCAGGTCAATTTCGAGCTTTGGTAATTTTAGGCCAAGTTATTTTGGTAGGACAATTACAGAGACTCATATGGATGCCAAAAAAATAGATAATTAAATCCAATTATCTATTTTTTTAAATTCAACCATAAAATAGTAACAAAACATAACAAATATAATGAAAATTAATCCCTAATTGTGTAGATATTGATTGCCAATTTTTGAGAAATAAATTTGGATAAAATTTTAAAGCAAATAATCCATTTATTGTAATATTTCTATGTTTTAGTTAATTTTTTTATGAAATTTTATTTTTTAAATATTAAAAAAACATACCTTTTTTTCATCTTTCGTAATTTATGTACTATTTAGAAATGAAACAAATAATCTAGATAATTATGGAGTTATATTAATTTTATATAATTATATATACTTTTTATATATTTATTTAATAGTAAATAAAAATTTACCCGTAACATAATCCAAAAACTCAAAATTTTACGTTCGGGTTTATTTGTTCTAGTTAAATACGAGTCATGTCAATTTCTATCTTACGTGATTTTCGGCAAGGTTATTTGCGACGCGTAATTATGAAGATTATTATGGATGTCAAAGAACTAGAATTAAATAGTAATATAGATCCAAAAGTAGAATGAATAATAAACCCTAATCCCTAACTCTAATTCCTAATCATTAACCCTAAACCTGAACTTTTAATCCTAAACCTAAATTATCATACCACTTAACTTGAATCCTGTACCATAATAACCTAATTATAATACCACAATAACCTAAATATCATACCATATGAACCTTAATCCTATACCACTTAAACTGAATTCGATACCACAACAACCTCATTATCATACCACAATAACCTGAATCTCATACCAGATCAACCTGAATATGATACCAGTTAACATGAATCTCATACCGGCTAACCTGAATAACATATCACTTAACCTGAACAATATACCATAACAACCTAATTATCATACCACAA
>SMDT01001975.1:0-60001 GCA_005392925.1 Aquilaria sinensis | reverse complement strand
AAAGTCCATAGGTTTCTTAACAAACAAGCAATCCTTAAGGCACTTCTTGGGGGCAAAGTTATCAACTTGGAACACTTTTAAGGAGGTGATGATTATTCCTTTTACCCCCACACTTCAATCATTATGCTGAGAATTACACAATATAATGGGTTTTGACCATTATGCCACACTTTGTAATTCTCATATTTTTGTGAGGTGGTAATAAAGTCAAAGCCCACTACTGAAGATCCCCTAAAGGATTCGATCTTAGTCTAACTACTTCTTGTTCATCTTTCATAAGTGTTGTTCTTAATTTGGCTTATCTCTTTTAGTCACTCACACTCACACTAATGCCTTTTTTTTTACAGAAATGGGTAACGACTTTAGTTCTCAATTCTACCAGAAGGCATTCTTTGCCAAGGCACAAAAGGTCTATCATACCTATAACTTGCATAAGCCTTGGGCTATGAATTTTATTCAAATGTGAGGAATAAAAAAGATGTGAAGAGGTAATGCAAGCCATGAAACACAGGGAGAAAAGAAGCATACAAGACTAATAACTTATAATGTGCTTCAAAGACATTTCAGGGGCACATCAGTGGAACAAGAGGGCAAATGCTATATTCCTAAGCCAAAAGTGGCTAAAATGTGGTCATGATGGGTCTTGCAAAGACTCATGATTCGAGGAAGGATTTGAAAGAACTTGAGAGCATGTAAAGAAAAATAAAAAGGGGCCACATGGGACTCTTGGACACCCCCTTATGTGCACTCATATGAACTTGGGAAGGGTTTAAAGCCCAAAACACTAAAAGAATTGTGTGGGCTTAATACCTAAGGTTAAGGTATAGGTGAGGGCAGCCGTATCAGCCTAAGAAAAAGTTAGAACACATGAGAAATAACAAGAACACTCTAGGGTGCACTAAAGGACCCTTAGGTGCACCTTTATGTGCATCTATGAACATATAAAGGCTCTAAATCCTAATGTCTTCAAAGAAATTACATAAGGTTGATGTTTATCTTTTAAATCAGAATGAGGGCTACAAAGTGGGCCAAGAGAAAGTAAAGAACACATGGAACCTATGGGAACATCCTAAAGAACACTAAAGAGCTCTCAGATGCACTTTCGGTGCAACTATGTTCAGATTAAAGTTAGAGGGCCTAATTGGCCAAATTAATTAATGAAGTGGGTACCTAATATATGCCACTTCAAGAGAAAAGTAGGTCAAAATGGAGTATCAAACTATTTGGGCTACTTGGGAAGAGATTGGACAAAGGACTTGTCAAATTCCTTGGTCATCAATCTATTTGGCCACCATCTGATTTTGTAGTTGACACGATCCCCCGTGCCCCTGCCCAGGAAACCCTGTGAGCGTTTGTCTCACGGTGGATTGTAATTGGCTAGCTGAGTATGTGTGCGGATTAAATCCGATGCTACTAGTTGATTAACCAAGAAATGCAACATGCATGTTCTTATGCTTTGACTTGGTTTATTAAAACCATAAAACATTAAACAAGAACTCGACCGAGTAATTTCTGCACAAATATACACAAACTGCCAAAGCATATAAAAATCAACATTTGTGCGAGTTTAACTACACATAAACAACTCGTGAAAGCATTCATACAATAAAGCAACTAATGCTCTCACCCAAGAACAATCCTGGAGTCAAGGACTCTTTATAACATAGACTATGGAGGTAAACGAAAGTGCTGTATCAAAATACAAGACTTTGCTGAGATCTCTTTACCCTAACTCCCACTTTGGACACCCGTCCTAGTGGCGAGTCTCACAAGTCCTCTGCCAAGTGCTACTAGGCTCTGCAGCCAAAGGAAGAAACTAGTTAGTACTGCCACCTGACCAACAAACCAACTGAGTACTAATGTGAACTAGAAACTCAAGGTTTCTCAACTACCGTACCTTTACACACCAAAAGCTCACTACCATGATAATCCTCAACGATTACCCGGTCCAGCAACTTCAGGCTCTGCATAACAAACAGGGAGTGAGAATTCAACAATTCTCAGTAAGGGGTCTTCCATGTACCTGCAAGAAAAACTAGGACTCTGGCTGCGAGCTCACACAGCATGAGGGTACTAGTATATATGCATATAACCAGGTCCGTAGACCTCTCCTCAAGTAGTCCTCCTCACGGAGTATTACTCCGGACCTAGCGAGTTTAAACCCGCTCCTAGCAAGCCGAAGCTTACTGCAAACGATCATGTAGCCTCTCCTTAGTTGTTATGCAGGGGAATTATGGTGGGACTTTGTAGACTAGGCCGTAGGGCCTCATTGATGTAGACTAGATGAACAAGGTTTCACCTTGTGGCCTCGTGGCTACGGCACGGCTAGGCCGACAAGGGTTCTAAACCTCTCACCTGAGCTAATGATAACTAATTATGTTCATTTGCAACATAGTTTCCTTAAAAACTTTCCTTCACTTTGAGTTAATATAAATCTAAAAATGAGACATTTTAAGTGTTTTAAAAACATTGAGGTGATAGTACTCCCTCTTAGCTTCGCGTGGAATCTTGAATCACCTCAATCGGACACCCGAGCGAAAAGTTATGCTGAAAACAAAATCGGGTGTCGGATGCTGTCTCGGCGACGCGTCGCCACAGTTGTCGACGTTCTGAAACATTTTTCTGGATTGGCGACGCGTCGTGGGAACTCGTGGGGATTGGCGACGCGTCGCCAAACCTGCAAAATGCCCAGAAAACCCCGATTTTGCTGCTATGAACTTTGGACACTTCCCACACATATCAAACATGCATGGAATGCCTCCAAATTTCATACACACATAGTACATGTTGCATAGAACATAACCAACTATCAAAAGCTAAGCTATGATGTATCGTAACATCAAACAATTCCTCTCAATCCCGCTAGTCCACCATAATTCACCAAAACGTTTCTCAATGCCTTAGCCAAAAACTACTCAAATTTCTCAAGCAATTCCAAGCCAATAGCATTCCATGAACATAAAAACACTTCTCCCTTACCTCAACTCCAAGTAACAAGCAAGAATCAAAACCCCTTTTCGTTCAACCAAGCTCCCAAAGTTCTACACAAGTTCCAATCCAAAAACAAAGCTCCAAACATCAAATTCATGCCTCCTAACCAAAACCCAAGCTTCAAATCAACCAAATACCATGAATTCAATCAAGAACACAACTCTTACCTCGTTCAAAAATAGGGGATGGAGAAAAACGTCCTTCCAAGCTTCAAAAACATGATTTCAAGCTTGAAAATGCTCCCTCCAAGCTTATATACCCTTAATTGCACCTCTTGACACCAAGATCACTTGATTCCAAGCTCAATTTGAGAGAGAAATGAGTAAGGGAAGGTTAAGAACGTGTTTATGGCAGCCTTCCCTTCTCTTCCCCTTCTTAAACCCTCACTTAGCAACCAAGATCACCAAGGTTTCAAGTTAAGTGCAATTAGGTCCCCCATCTTTGTAACTTAATAGTTCTTGATTAAATTCTTGTCCATTTGTCAAGTTTGAGCTAAGGTTAAGAGTTAAGTTCTAAAAATTCATTTTAAAACACTCGGGACTCGTCCCGGCCACTCAGGGTGCAAAATTACCATTTTGCCCCTGAACTTTGTTCAGTGCTTTATTCTTGTCGGAACTTAGTGAACTTTGGTAAACTTCTCTATTCTTGCTATGTAAACTTAAATTAAGCTTCTAAACTTAATTTAAAACACTTTACCTTCCTCAACTGCACGTCCTACTAGAAGGGCCATAACAGTAGTCTTTAAAGAAAATTAATTATAGCTTCTTAGCTAGTTCCTGGCACTACTATGACCTCAAAATCCTAGCCAAATACCTACTTAATCATTGAGACATACACAAAACAAAATAGAAAACAAACTAGCCAACACTGAAACTAAGTATGGTGGTGTATGGCAAACAAATGATAGTGCTCTTTGTAAGTTGGTGTCTTCTTGTTTTGCTACTATCTTCTCATCCTTTACAACCTAGCCAAACCTCTAAAAAGACACCCTAAAGTCACCAAAAGAAGGAAGAGAAAGAAGAACAAAAATAAGGTAAATCTAAGACATGGTAATGCTAAACTAGTTAATGGTGGTGTCTATGTTATATGGCATATGATCAAGCCTCCTACATGCCATTTTAGGCATAGGTAAGGACCTATATAAAGCTTTTTCTCATGTATTTTGAATGGGAAAAGCTACTCTAGGGGATGGCCAATGGCCAAAGGAAGCTAGAGGCTATGTAATGGTCTATGTGTGCATTAAGCACTGTGGCATGCATAGAGTTTTTGTTCATGTTTGGCTGAGCTTGATCAATCACCTGGGGCTCTATGTTAATTGAATATAATCAAAGTGATCACATGAAGAAATTGAAAGGAAGTCACGCTTGCTATGTTAAGGAAATAATGTGTAACTGGTGTAAGTATTTATGTGTTTCTCTATTTATATGTGTGTGCTAACACCTGATTTGTATATATAAGTACCATGCATTATTTTTTTATAAACTACTTTTGGTGTCTTCTTTGTCTTTTGATGCAGGTTATTGTTCAAAATTGGAGGTTGTTATCTATAACAATGTTTTTAAACATTGTGAAGGCACTAGGTGTTGTAATTGGGTTCTTACTTAGTACTTATATACTCATACCCTTTTTTCCCATTTCAGGTAAGGCAGTGTAAGAGTGAAGGGATAGGGAACCTCTAGGAGACATATATGTAGAAAGTGGTATACTTTGGATTCATGGCTTATGAAAAAGAAAGTATGCAAAAGTTCATAAAAATGAACTAATGGTTGTGTTATGTTGCTATGTTTGTAGGCCCTAACGGCTGCTGTGGGACTTGCTGTATTTGGATCCATCTTGGTATGGGTTAGATCTAGAAGAATAATAAGGAAACTGTGGCCTAAGTGTCAACTCAAAGTAGAGATCAAAGTGATTATGGGCTTAAAGGCAATTTAAGCCTGGCTATGTATCATGCATGACCCTTAATGGACAAAACTTTTGTTGTACATAACTTTGGGCCAATGAATCCTGTTTGTCAAATTTTGGCCTGTAAGTACTTGTATGTAACTAATGGCAAGGGATCTTAAAGCAGAGTATGGATTGTGCCTTGTTTGTACTTAATGGGCTTAGGTAAGCCCTAAGGCAATAAGTATGACATGGTTGAAGAAATGTATGCATGGATTATAACCTAGTTTGTATGCATGTATGGATGTATGTGTATACGTATTGGAGGGCATAGAACACACAGATGTCACTTAACCTCCTTAAACCCCATATGCACTCACAAGATCCTCAAAGCAAATTCAGTTGGTTAAAATTAAATGAATTGGGTGAATTCAGTAAAAACCATTAGATCTTCAAAAGCTTGAGATTCCCACCTAAGTAAATAAAAATTTGGGTTAAGCGTCCTAGGAGTTAGAGCCTAATTCACTGTATGGAAATAAATTGAGTAAATAAGAACAACTAGTTGATTCCAAACCTCCTGAAAGGTTTAGGGTGAGGCTAAATTGAGTCCTAACAAGGACAATGGCAAGACAGCAACTAACACAAAGCTTAGAAGGAAGGCTTCAGGCTGTTGTCCTCCAAAGAAGGCTAGTGTTGTGTCTTCATCCATGAATGATCCTGCCACAAAAGTTGTTCTCAAGCGAAGGGCCGCTTTGGACACCAAGATCCCTCTTTTGGAGGACTTAGAGGTGGGCAAAGTCAAGGAGCTTGAAAAAGAGATTTCCACTCACCTGCCAAGTCTACACATGACCGTAACTTTGCTGGGAGTAGTGACCTAAAAAGCCTTGGATACTGAATGTTATGACTCTCCTAGCTAGAGGCTCATTCAAGGAAGGTAAAGTTCTTGAAATTTAGATTGGAACCTTATTTCAAGTTCACATAGCAAGAATAGGTAAGTTTACCAAAGTTCACTAAGTTCCAAGAATGCTAAGGCGCTAAATGATGTTTGGGGCTAAAATGGTAATGTTGCAACCTGAAGAGACAGACCAAACCCTGTGGATTAAAAATGAGCTTTAAAAGCTAAATTTTGCTTTAGACCTAAATGTAACTTAAATAAATAAGATGTGACCAAGATTGACTAGTTATTATGGAAAAAAAGGGACTTGTTTGTAACTATGCATAAACTTTGGTGGCTTAATTTTTAAATGAGGTATAAACGCTTGGTAAAGTGGAGGAAGCTACCATTATTGCCTCAAACCAGAGTTCATCCTCCACCCTATCATTTCCTCATGAAATCGAGTTCAAAACCAAGACTTTTTGGTGGAATTTGAAGCTACCATGGCTGTATATGCATTAGGAAGCTTGTTCTATTTGCAAGTTTAGGTTTTTCGAGCTTGGAAACATGTTTCCAGCCATCCCATTTTCTTTTTTATGTGAGGTAACTTGTGATTCAATGGTAAATTCTTGTTTATTAGATGATTGGATGCTTGGGTTTCAGTTAGAAGTTAGTAATTTTATGTTTTGTGCCTTTGGATGCTTAGAACTAGGAAGAATTTTGTAGAACTTGGTTTTTGTGGGAGAATTGCTTGGTTCTTACTTGTGAGTTAAAGTTAAAGTAAGGGAGTTATGTTTTCAAGATTGATTAGTACTATTGGATTGTGATTGCTTGCTGAATTAAAGTAATTTTGGCAATATCATAAGTTAGTAGGCTAGTTTGCTAATTCTCGACTATTAGTTTTGTGTAGCTTGGAATGAAGTTGCTGATAGCCAAAGTGCTATTGCCCTTCAAACTCATAAGATCAGGCCAAGCGCCACCCTCGATAAAGGTAGGCTTCAGCCCCGAGGAGTAAAGCACCAGCCTCAGGAAAACAGGGTCTGACACCCTGACCCCTCGACCTCGGTGGTACGTCGTCACCCTCGGGAGTGACAGTACTAACCTCGGGAATATGGCGCACTACCACCCTCGGTAGGATGACCTAGCTAGCTTCGGGAGAGGTAGACTTACCATCTTCGGCAGGAAAACACCTCTGAAAGGAATCATTCGTGCTGAAGGGACCTACGAATAGCTGGACCAACCTCGGCATGAAGCCCTCCTATCCCGAAGAGCTCTCTTTCACCGAAGGGATCTCAAGAGCACGACAAAAATAGTTAAGGAGCCTCTGACACGCCGCCCTCGAACGCGTTCTGACACACCGCCCTCATACATGTCCTGACACACCGCCTTCGTACACGCTCTGACATGCAGACATCCTACAACCTTGACTTCTGCCCAGATGGCCTATGGCCAGTTAGAGGTCCCCATTCCCGAAGGTACAGACCACATCCGACCGTACACGTGTCATGAACTAAGCGGGCTGTGTCAAGCGGACTTCCCCTAAACACCTTTCTATAAATATTCAAAAAACTCTCAAGTAAAATGGGGGATTCTTCTTCACTTCACCAGATACTAACTAGGGCGTCGGAGGCTCCTGCCCCGGAAAAACACTCCAGGGACCTCCTAACCCTTGTTCCTTGAGTGTTTCAAGCAATCTCTCCTAGGAAGTCTCTTCTTATGACGCTCCCCCCTCACCGAAAGTCCCTTCCAAGCTCACCATGTCATACAACGAAGATGCCAACGGCCATCATTTGGCACCATTTATGGGAACCCACTCTTAGGTGGCCGTCGTTGAGACTCAGAGTTCTAAGGGCAAGGGACTCCTGAAGTCCCCGTCCTCGCCGAAAGCCTAACCGGCAACCGAACAACCTGCCACAGGGACTTCCTTGCCTGAGGATGAACGTCCTCTAACCGTTACGATGAGCTTCCTATGTGACTTTCAACGATCCATTGTGGCTGAAATGATGCAACAATTGGACCAAGGGTGGTCACAATAGCCTTCCGGACGAAGGGCATCCTCACCAACACCCCGTCAGGAGAGAAGCCTAAAATCTACTCACCGGAGTTCGAGGAGTGGGGACATCCGTGATGAATCCTTGACGGAGGACGTGCCTCCCAGAGTCCGACGCACTGGAGAAACGGGATCAAAAGGGGCTAGGACTTCCCACCGGTGAAGTTCTTCACTAGAGGAAAGATCACAATCTCCTCGCCGCCGAAGTTACTTCCTAAAAAGGCAGCGTCATTTCCTATTGCCAGAGGACTCCAGGCAGCGGGAAGAGCCCAAGGCCACCATCCTCATGGAAAAAATCCTAGAGAGGCTATAAAAAGTAGAGAGGTAGATCGCCCGAAAGCCAATATGGTCACAGTTATCTAAGACCTTCACTGGAGAAGAGTCACCCTTCGTCTGGACAGTGGTAGAAGCGCCAATACCAAACAACTTTCAAGTCCCTCGCTTGGAAACCTGTGATGGACGTAGTGACCCTCAAGCCCACCTAACCAAGTACAGACGCAGCATGGTACTACATGGTGCCGATTATGCCACCTTCTGCAAATGCATAGAGGTCACCCTCTCCGGTCCTGCAACTGCGTGGTATAACTCCCTCGCCCCTGGAACAATAATGAGTTTCCAAGAGCTATCCACAGCATTCACGCAGTAGTTTATTGGCAGCAGGCTGATAGCAAAGATTCCCGTCCAGATGTTCGACATAGCACAGAGGAATGGGGAAACCATTCGCGACTATGTCGAAAGATTTAACCGAGAAGCCCTGAGCGTGCCAGACTTTCATCCTGAAATACGCATACTCGCCATGATATGGGGACTTTGGGGAGACTCACAACTCTTTTACGAGTTCTCGAAAGACCTTCCGGACACCCTTGGCAAGTTCTACCGAAGAACCGAATAGCACATGACAGCCGAAGAGCTGAGAATGGGAGGATCAAAGCCTAACCATCATCATCCCGAAGGCGAAAGCCATCAACCCCGGTATCCAGCCAAGGGCGAGGGAAAAACTTAGAAGCAGAAGGGGAAAAGACCCATGTCATTTACTCCCCTAAACACCTCCCGAACAAACATACTGCTGGCCATGGAAAGGCAAGGAAACCCAATCTAGCGTCTGAAGGCTATGACTTCCGAAAACAAGAAAAATATGAAGAAGTTTTGCCAATTTCATCGGGATCATGGGCATGACACCAAGGATTGCTTCCAGCTGAGGAAGTACATAGAGTCTCTAATAAAGCAGGGCCAACTTCGGCGCTGCCTGCGGATGCCTTCCCCGAAGGGGAGGAGGGAAGAGGAAAGAAAAGGAGATGATGAGGAATATCATTCCGATAGGTGCCAGAACCGAAGTCCCAAAAGACATCCGCCACCTCCAACTGGAATAATACAGACGATCACCACTGGACTACCTTCGGCAGAAAGAAAAAGAAAACCCAGGGAGATATCGGTGATGGAATTCGGTAACCCATCAGAAAAGCTTGTTCGGAAAAATGGGTCTACTGTAGTATTCCCTCATGACGACCCACTTCTAATCATGGCAAGGATAGGGAGTTGGGATGTCAAAAGAGTACTCCTCGATGATGGTTCTAATGCTGACGTCTTATTCTCTCATCTGCTGCTGAATTTGGGTATCCTGAAAAGTGATCTCAAGCCTGTCACCTCCCCTACCTTTGGGGTAGGTCTGTCCGAACTCCCTGTACTCAGATGGATCGACCTCCCTTTAATGCTAAGGGGAACTTCACCACAAAACAAGGATGAGCTTTTTGCTTCCACAATGATAAGTTTCATCGTCATAGATGTCACTTCGTCATATAATGCCTTCCTTGGGAGACAAACGCAAGGAAACCTCCACATCCGCCCAGATGTGAAATAATTGACGGTCACTTTTGCAACAAAGGATGGAGATGCTGAAATCTTGATCGACCAAGGGGAAGTGAGAAAGGTCTTTGTAAAAACAAGAAACGTCCCAACGAAGATCTACGCACAGACTTCGGGAGCAAAGGCCATGCTCGCAGGGGAGGCAAAGGGAGAAGAAACAGAAGACCCCGAGAAAATAGAAACAGAAGATGTAGTACTTGTCCCAGGCCGAAGTACCCGAATGGGGAAAAAACTGGCCAAAGGTGATAAGGAAAAACTTGTATCTTTCCTATTAATGAACAAAGATCTGTTTGCCTGCTCGCTGAAGGACATGCCTGGGGTAGACCCTCGCATAATCCAACATAGCCTTAAGGTGAACCCAGAGGCAAAGCCCATTCGACAAAAAAAATGAAGCCTCTCGGCTCATAAGAACAACTTCATTAAAATTGAAGTCCAACACATAATAGAAGCAGGTGTAATCAAGGAAGTCAAATACCCCGAATGGCTTAGTAACATGGTTATCGCCACAAAGGAAGGGAGTGATAAACTCTAAATGTGCATCGACTTTCAAAACGTGAATGATGCTTGCGCTAAAGATTCGTATCCTCTGCCGCCAATAAATCAGTTGGTAGATTCAACCACCGAGTATGGCCTCCTTTTTTTCCTTGACGCCTTTAGTGGGTACATCAAATCATGATGGACCCCGAAGACAAGGAAAAGACCGCCTTCATCACCGAAGTTGGTACATACTGCTATATTAGAATGCCCTTCGGGCTTAAGAATGCAGGAGCCACGTACCAAAGGTTGATGAACAGGGTCTTGAACTCCCAAATCGGGAGAAACATGGAAGTCTACGTCGATGATATGGTAGTTAAGAGCAAACTGCCTAGTAGTCATATCACAAACTTAGAGGAAACATTCCACCAACTGAGGACCTTCAGAATCCATCTCAACCCCAAAAAATGCGTGTTTGGGGTGAACGTGGGTAAGTTTCTCAGATTCATGGTGCCAGAAAGAGGTATCGATGCCAATCTAAAAAAGGTCAAGGCCCTACTGGGATTCTGAACTCCCATGATGAGTAAGGATGTGCAAAGACTCACAGGGAGAATCACGTCCCTCTGCAGATTTATCTCCAGATATAGGGATCGCTGCTGACCGTTCTTCAAGGTCCTCACTAAGATAGCAAAAAATGGTGGTGACCTCGAAACCAAGGTGCATCCTTGGAAAGAAGACTGCCAAAAGGCCTGGGAAAAGCTTAAGGTCTACCTAACTAGTCTGCCGACACTCCGACAGCCACAAGAAGGGGAACCCTTCATACTATGCCCCGCCATCACCGAAAAGGCGCTAAGTTCGGTTCTTGTGAAGGAAGAGGGGGCAAAGCAATGACCAGTATATTATGTGAGCAAGTCCATGCATGGTGCCGAAGTCAGGTACCCCTTACTACAAAAGGCTATTTATGCCTTGGTGCCTGCAAGCAGAAGGCTGCGTCCGTAATTCCAAGGCCACCCCATTATTGTCCGAAGTAACCTGCCTCGTTGAGATATCACGAAGAAGGTAGACCACTCTGGAAGGCTTTGAAAGTGGTGCATCGAGCTCGGCGAGTATGATATCTTCTATGAGCCCAGGAAGGCAATAAAAGCACAAGCATTGGCAGATTTCATTGCCGAGGTCCGCATTACCGAAGAAAGTCAACCCAACCTCGGGAATAACAAACCTAAGTGGACTCTGTTTGTCGATGGAGCCTCTGGCTCCGAACATCAAGGAGCTGGAGTAATTCTTCGCTGTCCCAAAGGTATGAAAGTTATGAAAGCCTTCAAATTCGGGTTTAACGTCACCAACAATATGGTAGAATATGAAGCCATCATAGCAGGGTTACGCATTGCTAGAAGAATTGGTCTGAGAAACCTAAAGGTCCAAAGTGATTCTCAGCTAGTGGTCCGACAAATGGCAGGGGACTATAGCGCGAAGGACCCAACTTTGGCAAAGTATCACGAGCTTGTATCAAAGCTCATCCAAGAGTTTGATGCAGTACACATTGAGAACATGCCTCGCCAAGACAATACTGAACCAGATACTCTGGCAAAGTCAAAAAAGTCCATCGAAGTACTAAGTCACCCGAGCATAGCAATAATGAGCATAGTAACCCCGGAAAGAGGATGGAAAAATCCCATAAAAAAGTATCTTACAACCTTGGAGCTTCCTGAAGACCCTCGCGAAGCAGCACAAGTTCGAAGATGTTCCATATGATATTTCCTAATCGGGGAATAGTTATACCGACAGGGGTACGCGAGTCCACTACAAAGGTGTTTCAACGAAGAAGACATAGAGATAGTCTTCAAAGAAGTCCACGAGGGGGCCAGTGGTTCCCACATAGGAACTGACGCCCTGGCAGGAGTACTACTCCGCCAGGGGTACTTCTGGCCCACCCTAAGAAAAGACGCGAGGCAGTTTGTCCAGAAATGTGATAATTGTCAAAGACACGCCAACATACAGAGGCTACCCTCATAAACAATAACTTTGACTAACTGCCCTTGTCGCTTCGCAGTATGGGGCACTGACCTCATCGGGCCATTCCCAACTGCACCCGGAGGAGTAAAGTTCTGCGTGCTCGCAGTAGATTACTTCACTAAATGGATCGAGACAGAGCCCCTGGTAACCATTTCGGCGAAAGACATACAAAAATTCATCTGGAAGAACATCATATGTAGATTTGACATACCGAGGGTGATAGTAGTAGATAATGGTTCCCAGTTTGTTGACAAGGGATTCCAAGAGTTCACTGCCGACCTCGACATAAAAATGCACTTTGCCCCGGTGGCTCATCCTCAGAGCAATGGACAGGTAGAGGTATCCAACAAAACCATAAAAGATGGTTTGAAAAAAAGACTGGAGGAAGCAAAAGGAAAATGGCCAGGAGAACTTCCTAGCGTGCTATGGAGCTATCGGACAGCACCCCGAAGAGCCACAGGTGAGACACCTTTTTCACTCATCTTAGGCACGGAGGCCATTATTCCTATCGAGGTGCTTCAGCCATCGGTCAGGATACAAGTGTTCGACGAAGAAGGAAACAACCTCGGGCTGAGAACTAAGCTCGACCTAATTGACGAACATAGAGAGGTGGTTGAGCTCAAAAGAAAAGCTTTTTAGCATAGGGTAGCTATAGCTGTGAACTCACATGTCAGACGAAAAGGAATCAGGAAGGGAGATCTTGTTCTCCAAAAAGCTGAGTTGGAGCCTCGAAGACCATCTCCCGGGGTACTTTGGGCAAACTGGGAAGGGCCTTATTTGGTCCTTGACGAGGTTCGGCCTGTCTATAAACTCAGCGATAACAAAGGTGGAGAACTAAAAAACACATGGCATTCAGATGCGCTGAAGAAACTCTACACTTAGAAATTTTTCAAGAACTTGTACACTTAGAAATTTTTCTAAGTACAGAAAAGCTTTCTGGGAGAAATAGCCCCACCTAAGAAATCTAACTGAACAAGGTACGAGTATTTACTTGTGAAAATCACACATTTTCTCTGAAGGTGCGTCAACCGAACATGGCTGATAAAAATGTGCAAAGCTTCGCCAGAACCGGTGTTGTGCCGAACATGGTCGATGAAAGGCACGAAAAACATCTTCCCGAGGGTCTTAGACTGACAGAAGACAAACTAACCCTCGAAACCGAAAATTATTTAAGGAAAAACTTGCCTTTTAACTTGGCCAAATCTTGAAGGAAAAGAGGAATCTTATTTGAAAGAGCCTTATTACAAGTAGGAGTATTACAAGAAGAAGATTACAAAGAAAAAGAAAAAGTGAAGCTGTGGGCACCTAAGGGACCTCACCATCATGAGAAGCTCCATCACCAACATCCTTTGTCGTGACCTTCAGTGCCGAATGAAGAGCAAATGGCAGATTGAGATGATCTATCTTGGACCAAGCCCAGCGAGGCGCCTCGAGGATGTCCAAAGCCGCTAGAAAAGAGAGGTCAAGGTCGGGGTACTTTGCCAATACTTGATGTTGAGCTAGACAAAAGCCATCTTGGAAAGCAACCTTGGTGGCTTGGCTAGCCATGTCTTTCTCAACAGACAAGGCATCTAGCTCATTCTCCAACTTGGCGACCTCCCTCACGAGCTTCTTCGTCTTTTTCTTCTTCTCTGTCTCCTTCTTCAGCGCCTCGACCTCGGCCAAAAGATCAGAATTGTCAATGAGAGCCTTTGTCAGGAGAGCAAAATCTTTGTTACACATTCTGACGAAGTCCAATTACGGTGCCAAAATTGTGCATTTTGACTCCTAGGATTGCTAATGTTCTGTAGGCCATCAAAACACTACCCTTAGTGTGCATACCCAAGTGGCCCTCTTGTGCACTATGTAAATACATGCATATTGGTCCAACCATCACACACATATTCACATTTCATGCACACCATGGCAGCAAAGACGGAAAACACTAGCACAAGTCTTAATCTTGGCTACCACACATTAGGCAATCTTGTTAAGTTCTAGTGACCAGCTACTGCCCCTGTAACTTCCACTAATCAACTGTATCATTCTGGCCTCATACGCCCCCTGTTTTATTTGCTCCATTACCAATTAGAGACTTAGATCAAACCAAGGAATTTTTTTTACATCAATAGCCCACCTATGGACTAAGTTATGGATTTTTGAAGTTGGTTACAAAATTCTGACCAAATGAACAGTAACTCAGCCAATTTTTCAACGTCATATCTTTGGCTACAAGGATCCAAATCCAGAAATTCAAAATTCCAGTTCAACCTCTAGATGTTCTCTAGGTTTGGTCAAAAGTTCATACTAGGATTCTTTCTACACAGGGAGATATTAAACATTAGGTATATGGTCAAAATTCTGGCAACTTTTGGAGCATTTTGCCCATACAAATTCTCCAAGCCATGCAAACACTTCATTCACAAGGGGAAAGCCCTCCAAGGCTATCCCATACATGTCCAATACACAAATTAATTACATTATCTTGCATCTAGAAACTTTATGTGGGCAAAATAGAATTTACAAGTAAGCAGCCTATCATTCAAACTTTATGTGGGCAAAGATTAACCACTCCTCAGCTCTCTCTGGCCCAGCTCTGCCATCAAAATGTGGAGGTCTTAGGCCATAGTACCTCTCCAACAGTCTGTCCTCATCTAGGCCTTCTAGATCCTCTGATCTATATCTCCTGGATCTGTGAGAGTCCTCTGTATGGTGATGTTCCCTATGATCTCTATGATCTCTCTGCGTTCTCCTAGATCTTCTCTCATGGCCATCCTCAATCTCATTCCTAGTGAAGGAATGGTCATAGATTGAGGGATTGGTCCTGGATACCTGACCAATCTTAGACCTTAGTCTTTTTCCCCTTGGATTTCTCCTATCTTCATCTTCCTCCTTAACAGTTTCACCATTTATGTCTTTCAAGCTTCTAGAAGGAACATATTCAAATGTGTTCCTAGTATCCTCTTCTGGTTGCTGCTGTGCATCTTGAACTGGTTCTGCCGGAGCTACTTGGACTCCTTGTTGTTGTTCTTGAATCAACCTCATTAAGTTTTCATTGATTAGAGCTAAGTTCCTCTGAAGCTCTAACCAAACCTGAGGCACTTCAGGGTTTGGTACCCCCTGTTGCCCTTGATTCCCTCTATTCTGTTCATTTCTTTGTTGCCTCGAATTAGTAGGAGGCCTTCAGGGTGGTTCCACTCTCCTTGTGGCAACCATGTTTACTTCCTGCATTGATGATCCATCCTAGAAAACATATAAAGGTCATAGGTATTTCAATGGTACTTGACACTAGCAGTTGACCGAACTGAGTTCATATATGTAGATGCATGCAATGCAACTATATGCTATGTACATGTATAAACCATACTCTGATACC
This sequence comes from Aquilaria sinensis, assembly GCA_005392925.1. Lineage (NCBI taxonomy): Eukaryota > Viridiplantae > Streptophyta > Magnoliopsida > Malvales > Thymelaeaceae > Aquilaria > Aquilaria sinensis. The sequence goes on along the minus strand of SMDT01001975.1, from coordinate 44,500 downwards.
AACTTCTGTTACCCACTCTGGGGTAGTCTAATTATGGTGTCAAAATTGTGCATTTAGACTCCCATGATTGTTAATGTTCTGTAGGCCATCAGAACACTACCCTTAGTGTGGATACCTAAGTGGCCCTCTTGGGCACTATGTAAATACATGCATATTGGTCCAACCATCACACACATATTCACATTTCATGCACACCATGGCAGCAAAGAAGGAAAACACTAGCACAAGTCTTAATCTTGGCTACCACACATTAGGCAATCTTGTTAAGTTCTAGTGACAAGCTACTGCACCTGTAACTTCCACTAATAAAATGTATCATTCTAGCCTCATATGCCCCTATTTTCTTTCCTCCATTACGAATTAGAGACTTAGATCAAATGAAGGAATTTTGTTTTACGTCAATAGCCCACCTATGGACTAAGTTATGGATTTTTTAAGTTGGTTACAAAAGTCTGACCAAATAAATAGTAACTCAGCCAATTTTGCAATGTCATATCTTTGGTTAAAAAGATCCAAATCCATAAATTCAAAATTCCAGTTCAACCTATAGATGTTCTCTATGTGTGGTCAAAATTTCATACCAGGATTGATTCTACACAGGGAGATATTAAAGTTTAGGTACATGGTCGAAATTCTGGCAACCTTTGGACCATTTTGCCCATACAATTTTTCCAAGCCATGCAAACACTTCATTCACAAGGGGAAAGCCCTCCAAGGCTATCCCATACATGTACAATACACATATTAATTACATTCCCTTGCATCTAGCAACTTTACATGGCCAAAACAGAATTTACAAGTAAGCAGCCTATCATTCACACTTGGGCAGCTTTGCACCACATCACTTACATAGCCAAAACATTACTCAAATGTTCACATACTTATCTCATCTTACATAAAATACATTTGCATGCATACATGCACTAAAATATGGTCTTAACTTAGCTAAATACAACCCTAGGTTACAGGAGTGCCTGAGACACAATGGACTCCAGAAACAGGATGCTGGACAGCTGCTGCACAACACAATAAGTACCACCATTAAAGATACCAAATGTACTCCTAAAATCACCAAAAATTTCCAGCTAATAACTATACATATGGAATTTCATGTACCCAAAATTTCATATCAAAACTCAAACCACAAGGGTTAGTTTGAAGGTGATCTTTCGGCTGTACCTGAAATGACAGAATTGAGGGGAGTAAGTTTCATTGTGAAACTTAGTAAGGGTAACACTTGGTTTCTTAAGGTAATGTGATCCTCATTAAAACATGCATCCAAAGAAACTAAAACAAAAAAACCACAATGCATATATACAAGATATAGCAACCAAATGCAGCAGCCAAACACAAACAACAAACAAATGAAATGTGGCAGCAACATATACCATAGGTTAGTCCATAAAGCACATTATAAACATAACCAAATCACTATGGCAGCCCTCCTCAAGCTAATGCTTGGTCTTAGGAGGATTTTAACAGTAGTTAGTACTAACTTTGGGCTCTATAAATGCTCATTTCACTACCATCTTTGTGCACTTGACAATAGGTCACGAAACCTTCAATAAGTGCACTCCCCTCAATAAGCTTGGTTCTTCAAGCTCATGGCTCTCTTCCAAGCTTAGCCATAGCTCCATGGATGTTTGAAAATACAGAAAACAACCCATGAGAGCAAAAAACCCTTACCAAAGTGGGTAGGCCAAAAATCAAGCTTGATCCTTGAAGTATGCAAGAAATAGCTCTAGTTTGCTTCCCATTGCTTCCTTTTGCCTTCAATTTCAATCAACTGGATGTTTGAAGGTGTGGTGGCTATGGAGGAAGTATGACTGTGTTCTTGGGCTGGGGGAGGATGAAAATGAGAGAGGGATAAGTGATTTGGCCACTTAAATGGCCCTAAATGAGCTTAAGGGCACCAAAACACACTTAACAAGCTTAAGCTTGCTTTATGTCGTTTTCCTTCTCACTATTTATGGTTTCTTTGTCTTAAACTCATTGGTACACATGTTCCTAAAATTTTTGACTAATTATAAATTCTTGGCTGCCTCCCCATAGTGGGATAACCCCACAATTCCACCCTTACACTTAAGTCAAAAGCTTGAACGCCTTAAGGTTTACACTAGGACATTTAGGTCCTCATTGCCTTTAGTGTTTCCTTTCTCCAAACTTGTCTTCCATGAGTAATTTGGTCCTCCAATAGCACTTTCATACCATTTACATCCTTCCCATAACTCTCAAAGTCTCTTTCTTGAGAGTTTTGCAATTAAGTAACCAAATTTCCAAAACCTTACAAAAATGTCCATAGGTTGCTTGAAAAACAGGCAATCCTTAAGGCTTTTCTTGGGGACCAAGTTACCAACTTGGAACACTTTTAAGGAGGTGTTGATCATGCCTTTTACCCCCATACTTCAATCACTATGGTGAGAATTACACAATATAATGGTTTTTAGCCATTATGACACACTTGTAATTCTCCCATTTTGTGAGGTGGTAAAAATCTTCCTCCTTCTCCTTCTGATAGGCCTCGTTGGCCAAAGTCAGTTCAACAATCTTCGAGCCAAGGTTATACATCTTCTGGGAGAATTCCTTTAAGAGCTCCTCCTGACCCTTCAAGAACTCCTCCCAAAGTTTGGCAACCTCCTCCTCGGCTATTTTACTCAGCTCGGCGTTCTTAACGACCTAGTTGGCACAAAATACCTTGGCCTTCTCCAGACGCTCTTCGGCCCAAGATCAGACCAAAGACTGTTTTGTTGCCCAAGCTTTAAAATATCCGATGTATGCCAAGAACTGTAAAAACAAAAAGTGAAGGACATTTGGTGAGGTTTTATAAAAAAAACCAGACACTTAGAAAAATCTGGAGAAAAGATGAAGGGTCTGAGGAATACCTAGGCAGCATGTTCGGACATCCTCGCGGCGAGGACCTCCTCGTTCGGGCACTCATCTACCAGAGATTTGAAAGTGGCTTGGGTTGTTAGGACACCACCTTCAGTACTTGGCTAAGGCTAAGAAAAATAAGAAACATACAATTAAATACAAGAGGGACTCAATTGAACATGGTAATAGTGAAGTGAATGCAAGACTACAAAACTATGTGCCTTAAGTGCACTTAAATGGAAGACTATGTTGAGTCTGGCATGAAATAAAGTTGGAGGACCACAATGCACACTTGAACTAGTGATGCAATTGAAACTATGAAACTTAAACAAATAATTTTGGCCATGCAAGAAAGTGCAAGGAGAAATGAAGAATTAGACCAATTCCTTTGGTGACTTTTGATGGCCAGTTATGATTATGTCTTCCACCATGCTATAAATCACTTAGTTTAAGTAACAGCTAATGTCTTGGTAATTGGCCAAAATTTCATGGGATAATGACCATTTTCAGCCATTTTGATTAATGCTTGGCAATGTAAGCCATGAATCAAGATTTATGCCGAAATGAACATGCATTTTAGTGACTAAAGTGAAGCCATGGATTCTTGAAGGGTGAAGTGAACCATGCAAAATAGTATGACACTAAATAGAGCATTAGACCATCTTCTTGGACAAGTGTCCATGGCCGGCTGCCATGTTCCCATTAAGCAAAATAAACAAATGTTTTCGGTTCTTGATTGTGTTTTGGTTTGTTGGCCGAAACTTAAAGCGTTCCAAAAGGCTGTGCATGTTCTTGGTGTTCATGAAGAATTGCTGCCAAAATTGATGCCAAATTGAGGTGAAAGTGAAGCTTGAACACCAAACCAAGCTTGGAGTCTTCAATTTCGGAGGTAGGCGACCTTAAACTCCAAATTGAAAGGTCAAAGGTAAAGAACAAGGTTCGGCCGAGAGATACTTAAGTTCAATTTGAGGTAAGGCCCATGATTCACTTGAAATTCTTGGTAAATGTCTTTGATCAAGTGATTAGAATGGCTAAGTGATGGCCATGTTATGCTAGCAAACCTTGGATTGGAAGCATAAACACACACTCAATCGAGAACTCAAGCTTGTGTTTGAGAAGGTAGGGTTTCACGTTTTACTTGAATTCTTGGTACATCTTCCATGATCAAGTAATAATGGCAGCTAAGTGATTGTTATATAATGCTATATGATCTTAGTTTGCTAGATGGGCATATTGAGGAGATTTGGTTTTATGTTAATTGGCTAGCTAGTCAAGGTTTAATGGCAAGCACGTAAAGTTATTAGTAAGTTAGGCCAACTTACTAGTGAACTTGGAGCTCTAGTGGATTGGAGGGGAATTGGAAGGCTTAAAGTGCAAGGATTTGATGTGTGCTTGCTAGTGGTTTTTCAACCGAGTGAATAATTCATTCGGGTGAATATTTCAACCGAATGAACATTGTGGTGTGTGTGTGAGTTGTGTGCTTGTTTGATTTGTTTGTGCGTGCTAACCCAATGTAGATAGTGTTTAAGCTTATATATATTGAATATGTATTATATGCCTTGTATCTTGGTGTTTTCATGTCTTTCTTGCAGGACAAGCAAGCTTAAGGAGGTTAAGTCCTGGACTTAACTAAATAGGCTCAGTATAAGTCATTTGAGTTGTTAATCCCTACTGAGTAATTGTTACTCATTGCCCATATATTTCTTGTTTCAGGAAAGGATATACAGCTTGAGTAGTTTGCTTTAGGTAGTACACTTATTGCTCAAGGTATGTGCCAACTCAATCTTGGCTTGATTACTTGCATTACAAGTCTTATGGATTAAGGCTGAAACTTATATTCTAAGTTTTGCAGGCTTGTGTAGTTGTGGGACCAGTCTAGGTGCAGGATGGATGTGTGGACTATGGCTCTAATTGTAGTGTTCACTTTCATGACCATGAACATGGCCATTGGGTTGGTGCTTCAGTGTGTGCTGCTATATTGCACACTTAGGTATCTTCTCGGGGAGTAAGGGAACTTAGCTTGTAAACCTTAACCTTTGCTATATTTTGGACTTGTAGCATCCTTGGAATGCTTCCAGGCTAGTGATGCTTGTACTTAGGCTATTTTGTGTGTATATGTAGCCTTTGTTGTACATGGTTTTGTATGTACATATCTTGGATGCTTATGTGCCAAGTTATGTTAAGTTTATGAGCTCATGGTTATGTTTCATGAAGAAACCTCTTGAGATACTTTGTTTGGCCGAATATACATGTGCATGGAAACCTTGATTTTTAAAACTACAAAGATGTGGGCTTCTTGGTTGTCATTCATGAAAGTAGCACACTTGATGAGCACACATCCTAGACACTTAATTGATTAAGTGTATGCCTTGCTTGTATTACAAGTTATTGATTTACAGCCTTGCCTTGTGTTGCAAGTTAGTGGTTGGGCCCTACTTCAGCTGCAGATAATTGTTCTAAGTAACTCATAAGCCTCCTGGGGCACCTCCCAACTCTCAGCTTAAGAAAATAAGACTTAAAATGGTAGTTAATAACACCTGAACATAAGAGTATTTGAATAACTCTTGGGTAGAATGGTGATTGGCACTGAGAGTGCACAGGCTAGGCCCTGGGTGGGGTGTGACATGGGTGAGCATGCCCCTAGCCATTTGGGGAGTCATTTGCTGGCGGTCATCGGAGAACAAGTTCATTTCCTCCGTGAAAGACTAGAAAGGCTCCCTCAGAACCTTATCCTTCGGGATATGGGAATTGTTAGTGTTGTACCCAAAAGCCAATCTGAGATGATTGTAATTTTGCACATTGAATGATGATGTTTTATTAAGGCATTAATCCAGCAATTATGTTTGTTGTTTTGTTTTTGCGTAACTTAACAAACATAATTGTAATCCTAGAATAATGATATTCTTAAACATCCTTAGTTTAGTATTATTGTGGAGTGGGTTGCAATAATACATAATGACTTGCATATGTGGAGACTAATATGAGATATGTAGTCTACATATGGGTACAAGTTGGGGAACTTGTGTACTGGACCGACCCACCATGAGGACACTACATGGATCGTTATATGAGTGTCATAAGTGATTCTCATAGTGATCATGGTATATGTAGTCCTTCGACCTAAGATCATCAAGGTTCCCTACATGTGAGTCACATACTTTGATACTTTCCTTTGTTGCTCGTAACTAAGTGAACTTGAAGGAGGTCATTGGGTATGTCACATATCATGCGGAGGGATTTGTATGATCAAAATTGGGATTTGTCCCTCCTATGTAACGGGAGTGATATCTTCGGGCCCCTTGATAGAGTAAGACTTAGAAAAATGCATGGCCATACTCGGATGAGTTGATATACAATATCAATGTCATCAGTTTAAGTTGGTCTACTCGGTAATCAAGAAACCAAAGATTTGGCTATACGAGAGTGACACATTCCATGTCTCGTGCTTAGTCTTGATATCTTGGACAAAGGGACAATAGCATATATCGGTGATGATCATAAAGGTTTAGTCGAACCATCGACAATCTTGTCACTTGGGTAGCAATGATGTGTTGCTGACACCGCTCGTTGCTTATGATCATAAATGTGATTTATGATCGTTGCCAACATGGCAAGAGCCTATTGGGTCGCACAGATAGAGCTTTTTGGATCATTAGAGTGCATGGGCTAGTTATTTGGGTTATGGTTTCACTTTAATTTCGTATTAATAATGGGCCAAAGAGTTGAGCCATTATTAAGCCCGAAATTAAATCCTAATTGGATTAGGGCTTTGAAACCCATTAGGCCTGGAAGTTGAGTCTCACTATAAATACAACTTCTAGTGAGAAATTCGCAGGTCTCCTTGCTGTAGCCTCCAAAAAGGACAACCACACTCTTCTCTTGCAATTCCTTGGAGCACGCAAGCTAGCACTACGAGCGCAAGAGAAACGCATCTGCCAGGATGTGGTGGAAGCGTGGTGATCCTGAGAGGCTCGTGTGGATACCATAGAGAGCCTGAACACGTCAACTATTCAGGTTTTGTGATTTGACTCTACAGTTGAATAAGAGATCTCAACCAAAAATTAGGTATGAAAATTTTTGAACACCCAGTTTACCCCATTTCACTTGGATCCTGGAGGGTTTCGGTTAAATTCCGCTGCGCTGTTTGGCTCCTGAAACCCATCATGAGCCATTCCAAGGATAGGAGAAGCATGCCAAGCATCAGCAAGTGCCTAATGCCCATGAGCGGAGATAATGTTTATGAGCTTGAGGAGAAGCTGGAGGTGATGAAGGCTCCATGGAGGAGAGACAACATGTTACCACCTCACAAAAATAGGAGAATTACAAGTGTCATAGCGGCTAAAAACCATTATATTGTGTAATTCTCACCATAGTGATTGTAGTGTGGGGGGTAAAAGGTATGATCAATACCTCCTTAAAAGTGTTCCAAGTTGGTAACTTGGTCCCCAAGAAAAGCCTTAAGGATTACTTGTTTGTCAAGCAACCTATGGACTTTTTTGTAAGATTTTGGAAATTCGGGTACTCAATAGCAAAAATTTCACAAAAGAGATTTGGAGAGTTATGGGAAGGATATGAATGGTATGAAAGTGCTATTGGAGGACCAAATTGCTTATGGAAGACAACTAAGGACAAAGAAAACACAAAAAGACATAAAGGACCTAAGATGTGTATGTCTATGACTTAAGTTAAATGGAAGTTTTGTGGGGTTATCCCACATAAGGAGGGCTGCTAAAGGAAGATAAGGATGGTCAAATTTGGGCCAAGAGATTAACACTAAGAAACCATAGTCTTGTAGCAAGGAAAATGACATAAGACAAGGTTAAGACTACTTAAGTGTGTTTAGTGTACTTTTGACTATTTAAGTAGTCAAGACTGCCTTTGCTTCTCTAAATTTCGGCCTCCACCAGAAAAAAGAAAGCCAGCCCTCTCCTCCACACTTCCTCCATAGCCACCATACCTTCAAACTCAAAACTGCTTGCAATTGAAGTCAAGGAAGCACAATTGGAAACTATTTGGTGCTATTGCTTGAGTGCACCTAGGATCAAGCTCCAATTTCAGCATACCCATCAGGGCAAGGGTTCTCTTGCTCTCATGGGTTGTTTTCTATATTTTCAAACAACCATGGAGCTAGGGCTAATCTTGGAAGAGAGCCATGAGCTTGATGAACCAAGCTTAGTGAGGGGAGTGCACTTATTGAAGGTTTTGTGACCTAGTGTGAAGTGCACAGCGATGGCAGCAAATTTCTGGGTTTCTAGAGCCCAAAAGTTAGTACTAACTACTTTTAAAATCCTCCTAAGACCAAGCATTAGCTTGAGGAGGGATTCCTTAGTGATTCACTTAAGTTTATTGAATGTTTTATGGACTAACCTATGGTATATGTTGCTGCCACATTTCATGTGTTTGTTTTTTGTGTCTGGCTGCTGCATTTGGTTGCTATATCTTGTATATATGCATTATGTTTTTTTTGTTTTAATTTCTTTGGATTCAGGTTTTAATGATGGGTACATTGCCTATTGAATCCAAGTGCTACCCTTACTAAGTTTCTCAATGAAACTTACTCCCCTCAATTCTGTCATTTCAGGTCCAGCTAAAAGATCACCCTCAAACTAACCTTTTTTGTTTGATTTTTAATCTTTAATTTCAGGTACATGAACTTCCATATGTCTATTTATGATCTGGAAATTTTGTTGATTTTTCGAGCACATTTGGTATTTTTAATGGTGGCACTTATTGTGTTGTGCGGCAGCTGTTCAGCATCCTATTTTTGGAGTCCATTGTGTCTCAGGACCTCCTGTAACCTAGGGTGCATATTTATCTGAGTTAAGACCATATTTTAGTGCATGTATGCATGTACATGTATTTTATGTAAAATGAGACAAGTATGTGAACATATGAGTAATGTTTTGGCTATGTATGTGATGTGGTGCAAAGCTGCCTAAGTGTGAATGATAGGCTGCTTACTTGTAAATTCTGTTTTCACCACATAAAGTTTCTAGATGCAAGAGAATGTAATTCATATGTGTAATGGACATGTATGGGATAGCCCTGGAGGGCTTTATCTTTGTGAATGAAGTGTTTGAATGGTTTGGAAAAATTGTATGGGCAAAATGGTCCAAAAGTTGCCAGAATTTTGACCCTGAACCTAAAGTTGAACATCTCCCTGTGCAGAATGAATTTTGGTATAAACTTTTTACCACACCTAGAGAACATCTAGAGCGTTAACGTGGATTTGGAACATCTGGATTTAGAGCCCTGTAGCTAAAGATATAACACTGCAAAGTTGGCTCAGTTACTGTTCATTTGGTCAGAATTTTGTAACCAACTTAAAAAATCGATAACTTGGTCCATAGGTGGGCTATTGATGTAAAAAAAAATTCTTTGTTTTGACCTAAGTCTCTACTTGATAATGGAGCAAAGAAAACATGGGGTTACATGGCTATAATGATACATGTTATTGGAGGAAGTTTGGGTGCAGTGGCTGGAATTTTTGAACCTAGTAAGAATGCTTAATGTGTGGAAGCCAAAACTAAGATTGTGCTAGTGTTTTTCTTCTTAGCTGCCATGGTGTGCATAAATGTGAATATGTGTGTTATGGTTAGACCAATATGCATGTATTTACATAGTGCTCAAGAGGGTCACTTGAGTACGTACACTAAAGGTGTTGTTCTAAAGACCTACAGGACACACCAGTCCTGGGAGTTTAAATGCACAGTTTTGGCACCATAATTGGAATACCCCGGAGTGGGTAACACAACACACATCAAATGAGGTTGCTTGAGATGTTTAGGATTGTGGACCCACCCACTTTTGGTACGAAATGTTACCCTACTAGACCAGAGGATTAGTTATCCCGGATGAATCAACTTTTCACATGCTGAGGCTATGAATCAAAACAAAGGATGGCCTTAGTACCTTTCTTTTATAGAGGGAGGGCTATCCTTGGTGGGATGATGTGGTTGAAATGTTGATGGAGAATAATGGCTATTGACCAGAACACAAGAAAAAGGTGCCCAAACGGTTAGACTTTAAGAAGAAGTTTCGATAATAATATATCAATAAAGCTGCACAGAGTTAGAGGAAATCCAATTTGAGAATTTGGTTCAAAGAAAGATGTCTATGAGGGAGTATGAGCAGTGTTATAATTCACTCATATGGTATGCTCCATACTTGGCCGGTAATGATGAGTTGAAGGCCTAGAAGTTCTTCCAAGGGCTTAAGCTCGTGGTTTAGAGGCATATGGAGACAGTGGACATCCAGGCCTATCATTAAGTGGTCCAATAGGCACTGGCCTTAAAGAAAGAGATCAAGGACTTGAAGGCCCCAAGCAAAATAGTAGACGTTGGACTATCCAACCTAGGAAAGGGTGCCCTAAATTCGCCAATGGTAGGAAGGATGACTAAAATTCAAGGTCACTTCAAGATAAGAAAAGTGGGTTTATGCCCTAAGTGTAGTAGGTTCCATGGCATGAAGCCATGCACATTGGGAACATATGTCTATAACATCCATGGTTAGAGAGGTCATTGGGCGCAAGAATGCCTACACACTCCACCTTTGCTGGGTCTACCTAGGAATCCACCCCCTGCACCCTTTACCATTGGAAATGAACCTGATGTGCCCATAGCAGCAGTTGAGCCAAGGGTTTTTGCCTTAGCTAGTCAAGTGAACAAAAAAGCAACTGCCATTCGAGGTAACTTTACTTTTCAAAATGGTTGTGTTAAAGTACTTTTTGATACTGGGGCTACTCTTTCTATGATATCATCTGCCTTGGTAGATAAGCTTATGTTGCAGTGAGAAATCTCAGATAAGAGACTCATTAGGACTGAGGGGAGGAGTTTTATTGTGACCAATGAGCGGGTTACTAGGTATCCCTTGTAGTTAGGTGACCATGATTTCTCTTATGGATTGTGGGTGATAGAATTGAGGTATTTTGACCTAGTGTTGGGAATGGATTGGTTATGCAAGCACAAGGTGCAAATTGATTGTGCTAGTCATTCAATCAACATTACTGATGCTCAGGGAGCTAGAGTGACTTGCACAGGAGGTTTAGCATGTAGTCCTAGGAATTACACCTTGGACATAATGATACCATCTCCATAGTTGACGAGGACGAGTATCATTCATTGAATGGGTGGCCATAAAGGAAGAAATCAAGGAGATTCTTAAAGCCGGTTAGTTTCCTTAGGTGTTTCTAGTGGAGTTGCTTGGTTACCCCCCTAAGAGGGAACAAAGTTTCCTATCCATCTTCACCCTAGAGAAAAACCAATTTTGATACTACCTTACCAAATGTCTAGTCCTGAGATGGATGAGTTAAAGAAGCAATTGGAGGAACTACTACATAAAGGCTTCAAAAGGCCAAGTCCATCATCGTCGGGAGCCTGGTATTGTTTCTAAATAAGAAGGATAAAAATTTGAGACTATGCATTAACTATAGGAAGTTGAATGTAGTAGTAGTCAAGAAAAACTATATGCTTCCAAGGATCGAGACCTATTTGATAGGCTGAAGGGAGTGAAGGTGTTTTCTAGGATTGACGTCCAGTCTGGACACTTGCATGTCAGAGTTAAAGAGGAAGATATCCCAAACTGCCTCTAGGAAGATGTATAGGCACTACGAGTATATAGTTATGTTGTTTGGTGTGACTAACGGCCCTGACATTGTTCATGGAAGCCATGAATAGATCTTCAAGCCATTCTTGGATCAGTTTGTTGAAGTCTTCATCGATGAAATTTTGGTATACTCATAGTCTACACATGAGCATGGAGAGCACCTTAGAATAGTTTTGCAAGTACCTAGGGATAATTAGTATTACGCAAAGCTGTCTACGTGTGAGTTTTGGTCAAAACGGATATAGTTTTTAGGGCATATTATTAGTGCTCAGGGCTTGTCAGTGTATCCTGAAAAGTTGTAGGTAGTGTTAAGTAAAAGAGACCAACTATAGTTTCAGAAGTCAAGAGTTTCTTGGTCCTGATAGGCTACTATAGGTGGTTCATTGAGAAATTCTCTATGATAGCTACGCTGTTGATAGCCTTGACCAAGAAAACTCAGAAGTTTGATTGGACACCAAAGTGTGAAGAAGCTTGCCTGGAGTTCAAGAAATGGTTTACAAGTGCATGAATACTCATTCTATTGAATCTGAACAAAGCTTTCACAATGTACATAGATGTATTAGGTTTTGGTCTGGGGTGTGTATTGATGCAGGAAAGTCTGGTGATCGCCTATGGCTCTAGGCAATTGAGGGCTAATGAGTTGAACTATCCAATTCATTACCTTGAGATAGTGGCGGTAGCTGATAGCCGAAGTGCTATTTCTCCTCCGGATCCACAAATATCAGGTAAAGTGCCACCCTCAGAAAAAGCAAGCATCACCTCCGAAGGATAAAACATCAACCTCGGAAAGGTAAGATCTGATACTTTGACCTCTCGACCTCGGTGGTCCATCGCCACCTCAGGTAGTGACAGTACAGGCCTCGGGAATATGGTGCACTATCACCCTCGGAAGAATGACCTAACCAACTTCAGGGAGGTAGATTCACCATCTTCGGCAGGAGAAAACACCCTCGAAGGGTACCCTCCACGCCGAAGGGACTCACGGATGACTGAAGCAACCTTGGTCAAAAGCCCTTCTATTCTGAAGAAGTCTCTTCTATCGAAGGGATTTCCAGAATACGACAAAAATGGTTAAGGAGCCTCTGACATGCCGCCCCTGCGTATGTCCAAACGTGATGCCCCATACACACTCTGACACGTAGACCTACTACAGTCCTGGCTTTTGACATGGACGGCTTACAACCAGCCAAAGGGCCCTGTTCCTGAAGGTATGGACTACATCCGACTGAACACGTGTCATGATCTAAGCGGGTTATGTCAGACAGACTTCTCCCTACATTCTCCTATAAATACTTGGGAAATGACCTCAATAAGGGGAGGGAGGACTCTCCAGGGAGGCACATTTTACTATTCTTTACTCCTCATTTTTCATCTCCCTAAACACTGACTTGGGCGTCGAAGGCTCTTCCCCCAGAACAACACTTCGAGGACCTCTTAACCCTTGTTTTTTTGGGTGTTTCAGGCAATCTCTCCCAGTAAATCCCATCTTCAGACGTTCTTCCTTTATCGGAAGTCCCTTCTAGGCTCACCGTGTCATACAGCGAAGATGCCGACGGGCATCAGTAGCCTATGCTCTTAAGCTTTGGAGATATTACTTGATGGGGAGGTCATTTAGGATTTTCATAGACCATAAAAGTTTGAAACATCTATTCACACATAAGGATTTGAATAGAAGGCATTGATGGTGGATCAAGTACATAAAAGATTATGATTGCTTGATTGAGTATTGTGCTAGCAAAGAAAATGTAGTAGCTGATGCATTGAGTTAAAAGTACGTGGGAGTCATCCTGTTTAAGGATCAGGCTACAAGTTCTTCAAGAGAAGTGTTGGGGGATTGTTTCTCGACTCTACAAGAGTTTTCACAAAACACCAAGAAAGGTCCTTAGTATGACTTGGAGATGTAGTCTGCTTGGTTGACTGAAGTCAGGGATGCTAAAAGTAAAGATTCATTGTTAAGGAAAATTTCTGGAGAAGAGAAGCTTTGGTACTATGAAGAAAGATTTCTGGTATAAGGATGGAATACTACACGACAGAGATCGACTTTATGTGCCGAATGTGGAGGGACATAGGCAGGAAGTCCTATAGGAGGCACATAGTTGTAGGGTAAATGTTCATCCTAGTGTTAGTAAGATGTACCATGATCTGAAAACGCATTTTTGGTGCCCAAGAGTTAAAAAAGATGTTGTAGGACATGTGGCTAAGTGTTTGAGACATGCCAGATGGCTAAAGCTAAACATCAGAAGCTGGCAGGCACACTTTAGAGTTTACTTCTTCTGGAAAAGAAGTGGAGGACCATTACCATAAATTTCCTAGTAGGGTTACCAAGCACTCAGAGTCAGCAAGATGTTATATGGGCAGTAGTCAATAGGTTTACTAAATCAGTGCACTTTATACCCATAAAGATCACGTACACTTTGGAAAGGTTGGCTCGGTCGTATGTCAAGGGGATTGTGAGGTTGCATGGTATACCAGATCGGATTATATCAGATAAAGATCCTCAGTTTCTATTTAGGTTTTGGAATGCTTTCCAATAAGTGTTGGGGAGTAAGGTTAGCCTTAGTGCTGCCCTTCATCCTCAGACTGATTGACAGTCTGAGAGAGTAATTCAGACTTTTGAGGATATGTTGCGCATTTGTATCCGTGACTTCAAAGGAGATTAGGATCAGCTTTGTTATTGATCGAGTTTGCATAAAAAAATAGTGTTACACCTTCACAAAATGGGAAAGTGACAGCATAAGGACCTAAACATATATGCTTTAATTTTCACCAAAGTGCATGATGTGTGAAGAGTAAGCAATGCAATATAGACTCCCTTAGGTGACCTACAAGATGATAGTTTAATCCTTAAGAAAGCATTAATTTATTGCCGAATTTTCAAGTAGCCTGTGGACAAAATTGTAAGGTTACAAAAGTTGGGTACTCAATTGAACAAATTTCCAAAGATGGCTATGGAAAGGACAAAGGTGGAATTTTGAAGAAAGGACATGGATGGAATTAAAGATATTGTTGGGGACCAAAGTACCCAAAAAGGCAAATTTTTCCATTTACGGTATATGACAACTAAGGTGCCTAAGTGTCCAACTTTTTCCCTAAAGTTATAACGATTTTGAAAAGGTTAAAGAGGTCAAAATCTGCTATTTTCTCTCCTCATTTGATTGGCCAAAACCTGTCCAAGCATGGGCTTGAAGTTTCAAAAATTTCAATCATGCCATAAGATATGTTTGACATAAGTCAAAATGATGAAAAAATGAAGAAAAATCTTCATTTCTTGGTCATTTCTTTCATTTCCTCCTCCATTTTCACCGCCAGTAGCTAGGGTTCTTCCTTAAGCTTTTGCACCATCCTCTATAGCCACCATACCTAAATAAATCAAGTCAAAATAAGAGACGGCAAGAGAATCCAACGAAGAGCACAAAAACCCTAGTTCTCTGGTTTAGAGAGCTTTACCTTGAGTTTCTAGGTTTTTCACAGCCGAGGTAAAGGTTTATCTTCAAGTTTCGTGGCTATTTACAATTCTATGTGATCATCAAACATCAATGACTATGTTTATTTTGTGACTAAATGTTGATATGGTGAAGATGTTCTTCTGCTAGTGTGTATATGTTCAATTGTTAGTATATGTGTGTTCTCGAACCTTATGTGCCTTATGGTGGTCACAGGTAGGCATACTGAGACACTTGTGTGTATGTGTGTGTGCCTTGTGCATTTAAACTAATGTTTTCAAACCCAAACTGGTGTTTTGGTTGTCATGCATATTCCTTGATGATACAGTGATGTTTGTGATGAATTAGCATATAAATCCACTTAGATACTTTGCTTGTTTTAGTGAGCATGAAATAAACTTGTTTAACAACCTTAGTGCCTTATATGTGTCTTGGGCACATGCTATGTGTCCTGGTAGTGCCCTGACTATGTCCAAGCGCACCCTAGTGCCCCACCCTAGTGTCTTAGCAGTGCTTAAGGCACGTAAACCATGTGACTAGTATGCATTCCATACTTAGGAAACATGGTTTAAAACTAAACGCGATAAGTATACATATGTATCAAACTCTTTTGTTTAGGGTTCTAAATCTGTCAAATGGACTTGGGGTTATGTTGGGCATAATAATGTAGCTTTTGGCCATGTAACACTTAAGATGCCTAATTTTGTTTTGTAGAGGTATGTACATGTGGCCACCTAGAGTAGTTCACGACAAGTGCCTTGTATGTTTATAATGGGCTAGGTAAGCCTCCTAAGGCATAAGGTGTAATAGAATGTATGCATGTTTTATGTTATAGTACCTTAGAATGCATGATTCTATGTATTTATGCAAGATAATGTGTGTGCATGTTAGGCTACAAGTAGGGTTCCACAATACACTAGACTACACATGTACAAATACATACACAAACCCACTTATACACCTAATGGGTAACAAGGTAAGCCAAGACCAATTTACTCATCTAGGTAACACATTAAATTTGTGATCTAATATGTTAAGCTTGCAACTTAACTTGTTAAGTAGGAAATATAATAAGATTTCATAGGATAGGTTAATTAGCAACCTCCACTTAAGTCTTACCTATGTATGAACTAAATTTTTTGGTTAAGTGTTATGGTTGCCAAGATCTAATTCACCATGTGAGAAACAACTAGGAAATTAGAAACAACTGGATGATTAAAAAACAACTAGTTGATTTAAACATCCTAAGAGGTTTAGGATGGGAGTGAATTGGGCCCTTACACTTCAACTTCATGCTTCCATAAGGTTTTGGAAGCAAGAAGTACTCTTTCATGTTTGGTACTCACGATGGCTGGCACAACTGGCAGAAGAAGTACTTTGTCGTGTCCATATCAGAGTCCTGGGGGATATCGGGCAAGTGGGCTTCCGGGTGTTTTGAGGTGGATGTGGACAACCTCATGCTTTCGGACAACAAATTAAAGACGCATTTTCATGACTTCGACGCTCGAATTGAATTGGTGGCGGACTGGGAGGACTTGCCCGAGGGAGCTGATCCTTTCCCATTTTCCATCAAGTCAAACTTCATGTCTGCTAATGTTTAGCATGTACTACGTGTCTACCCCCTCCCTTGGTGAAGTCATAGCCTACTACAGAGGACTCTTTCAAGGCCCCGGCCTTAGTTAGACTTCTTTGGAAGGATCCCTCCTATTCTACCTTTATTTCACGTAAGTGTTGCCCTTAGTATGACTTGTCTTCTTCGATGACTCACAATGATGTCTTCTTTTTAGCAGAGGTGGGTGACGATTTCAGTGCCCATTTTTGCTAGAAGGCGTTCTTGGCCAAGGCACCGAAGAGCAACAGCAAGAAGTCACCTAAAAGGAAGCCTAGGAGGAAGGCTTCTGGCTTTCCTCCCCCGAAGAAGGCTCGTGCTGTGCCATTGCCAATCGATATTGACATGGCCACCCTCGGCCTTGCCCAGGAAGCCTATGAGAATGAATCTCAGTGTGGTTACTATTATTGTTGTGCCCAAAAGCCAATCATGAGATGATTCTATTTTTGCACATTGAGTCATGATATTTTATTAAGGCATTAATCCAGCAATTATGTTTGTTGTTTTGTTTCTATGTAATGTAATAAACATAATTGTAACCCTAGAATAATGATATTCTCAAATGTCCCTGGTCTAGTATTATTGTGGAGCAGGTTACAATAATACATAATGACTGGCATATATGGAGACTAATATAAGAGATGTGGTCTACAGATGGATACAAGTTGGAGAACTTGTTATTGGACTGACCCACCATGAGAACACTACATGGATAGTTATATGAGTGTCATAAGTGATTGTCATAGTGATCATGGTATATCTAGTCCTTTGACCTAAGGTCATCAAGGTTCCCTATATGTGAGTCACATACTTTGATGCTTCCCTTTGTTGCTCGTAACTGAGTGAACTTGAAGGAGGTCATTGGGTATGTCACATATCATGCAGAGGGATTTGTATGATCAAGATGGGATTTGTCCCTCCTATGTGATGGTAGTGATATCTTCGGGCCCCTTTATAGAGTGAGACTTAGAAAATGCATGGCCATGCTTGGATGAGTTGATATATGATATCAAAGTCATCAGTTTAAGTTAGTTTACTCGATAATCAAGAAACCAAAGATTATGCTATACGAGAGTGACACATTCCATGCCTCGTACCTAGTCTTGATATGTTGGACAAAGGGACAATGGCATATGTGACTAATGATGATAAAGGTTTAGTCGAATCATCGACAATCTTGTCACTTGGGCAGCAATGATGTGTTGCTGGACACTGCTTATTGCTTATAAACATAAATGTGATTTATGATCATTGCCAACATGGTAAGAGCCTATTGGCACACACACATAAAGCTATTTGGATTATTAGAGTGCATGGGCTAAATATTTGGGTTATAGTTTCATAATAATTCGTGTTAATAATGGGCCCAAAAGTTGAGCCATTATTAAGCCTGAAATTAAAGCATAATTGGATTAGGGCTTTGAAACCCATTAGGCCTAAAAGTTTAGTCTCACTATAAATACAACTTTTAGTGAGAAATTTGTAGCCTTTTGCCCTAACCTCCCAAAAAGGACAACCGCACTCTTCTCTTACAATTCCTTGGAGGACGTAAGCTAGCACCGCGAGCGCAAGAGAAACACATCTATCGGGATGTGGTGGAAGCATGGTGATCCTGAGAAGCTCGTGTGGATACCATAGAGAGGTTGAACATGTCAACTGTTTAGGTTTTTGTGATTCAACTCTATGGTTGGGCAAAATAACTCAACTGAATTAGGTATGAAAATTTTTTAACACCTGGTTAACCTTGTTTCACTTGGATCCTGGAGGGTTTCGATTAAATTCCGCTGTGCTTGTTTGGCTCCCAAAACCCTACAGTTACATTGGCTAGCTATATATGTGCGCAAATTGAAACGTCATGAAACTAGTTGATTAACCTAGAAACTGCAAGATGCATGCTCATTTAGCTTTGACTTTAGTGCATGGAAACCATAAAACATTCACATGGCCAATGCACTTTTTCATAAAAATCAAGTTCAAAAAGTAAAAGCATACATAATCAACATTTGTATTATCATTAGTAGAAATAATAACTGTGTGGGGACATCCAACAAAAGTAGACTAAGGCTCATCATCCAAGAGCAACCCTAGAGTCTAAGGCTCTAAACATAAATATGATAGGCAACTAGGCATGCAACATATACATGCCTCTACAAAAAAACCTCCCAACTAACTCCCACCTTGGGGATGAGTCTTTGTGGTGAGTTGCAAAAGTCTATCAACGTACTACTAGCCTCTCCAGCCAAGAAAAATACTATAGTTAGAACTATTACTTCACTAATAGGTAACTAAGAAAACTAGAATCATAAAGATTCGCATAACAATATACTTGCAACAAAAGACTACTGAGACAACCCTCAGCGGTTATCAGGCTCAACATGGTCAGAATCTACATAACATAAGATAAAAGAGCGAGAATTTATAATTCTCTGTAAGGGATCTTCACCTGCAAGGAAAATGCTAAGAACAACACATATATTATCATATGTAATTTGCTATGAGCTTGTACAACGTGAGCCTAAACTTATACGCATACGTTTCAGTCCCTTGCCCCTTGTCCTCCACCTAGTCCTTAAACTACAAGGCAAAGCCTTCTATACTAGTAGGCATCACTTACTAGCGTAACTAGTGAAGCTCATTACTAGTTGAACCTCCCTTATGTTGTACAAGGGCACTACAGTTGGATTGAAAGTTCCTAGGTCCCAAAGAACCCACTTGGTGTACTAATTTTACTCATCAAGACCTTGACCCCAAAGGTACAACTAAGCTCTCGACAGTACTAAACCTTCCACTTCTGCTAATGGTGTATAATTATGGCCCTTTAACTAGTTTTCCCATCAAGTGAACTTACCATCCAAGCACTATGAGAAAATGCCTAGATCATGAGAGAGTTTTGGGAGTTCCAGAGTGGCATTGTATATTTACAACCTTGAGACACCCCTAGGACCCTCCCGGATCTCCTCCCGATCTTCCAACAAAAAGTCAAGTTTGTTGGCAAAACAGGGCATTAGGGCTACGGTGCCCCAGTTGCTATAGCACCACAGGATTTCCATTTGGATTATTTTGGAAGCATGTCCTAGGCACTGCAGCACCAGCGACACTATGACCCTGGATTCCAAGAAAAGCCTCAAAAGCCTCTTAGGAGACTTCCTATGGCCTTCAAGCCAACTTTGGATGCATCCAATCATCATATACCGATAAAACAACTTGCATAGGCCACAATCACACCATTGTAAACATCCTATGATGCACCAAAACTGGTAGCCAAAGGGCTATCACCTATGAAGACCTTCTCCTTCGGAGGAATCTAACACCACCCTCGAGACTTTATGACACCAACCTCAGAAGGAATCCCTCCACCACCCTCGGCAACACACATGGCCATCTTTGTGAAAAAGGCACCTCGTCACCCTCAGATTTGCACACTATAAACCTCGGGATTATAAGTGTACTTCCTTTGACAAAGCGAAACATCTCCCGAAAATGGTTTGCCATTCCAAAGGGCTTTCCGCACTAGCCACTGGGGAAACTCCATGTCCGAAGGGGTCTCAAAGAAAAATGACAAATACAGTTGAGGGATCTCTAACATAGAAGCCTTGCACACACCCCTACCCTCTGGCCAAAACTGCCTACAGCTAGGTGGAGATGCCTATCTCTAAAGGTATGGATCTGATCTAGCCAAACACGTGTATTGATCTGAACAG
Organism: Aquilaria sinensis; assembly: GCA_005392925.1. Taxonomy (NCBI): domain Eukaryota; kingdom Viridiplantae; phylum Streptophyta; class Magnoliopsida; order Malvales; family Thymelaeaceae; genus Aquilaria; species Aquilaria sinensis. The sequence goes on along the minus strand of SMDT01001975.1, from coordinate 24,272 downwards.
GTTGTGTAAAATGGCCTTCTCCCTCCATCCTCCTATAAATACTCGGTAGGCTTCCAGGTAAAGGACACGGGACTATCCTCCATATACTCTCAACTTTTAAATAATTTCTCTCCCGTATACTGACTTGAGCATCTGAGGCTCCTCCCCCAAAAACATACTCTGGGGAGATCCTGACCCACTTTCTTCAAGATCTTGCAGATACCTTCCCATCAGAAGTCTTTGTCAGGCCTAGCATGTCATGCAATGAAAATGCCACTGGGCATCAATTGGCACCATATATGGGATCCCATTCTCAAGTGACTATTGTTGACACCCAGCATTCAAAGGACAAGGGACTTCTGAGGTCCTAGTCCACACCAAAAACTCAAGCAATGATTGAACAGGCTGTCGCGTAGACTTCCCTATTAGAGGACAAGTGTCCTCTATTATTCATAATGGGCTTCCTCCATGATTTTCAGCATTCTATCATGGCTGAAATCACACAACAACTCGACCAAAAGTGGTCAGTGGTAGCTCTTAGAAGGAGAACATCCTCTCTAGATGCACGTTAAAAAAAAAGTCAAAAGTCACCTTGTCAGAGCTCTGGAAGCAGGGGTTCTCATGATGAGTCCTTAATGGAGAACACACTGTCTCAAGGACGTTGCACTATGGGGACTAGATCGAAAGAGCCCAAAACCTCCTGCCAGCGAACTCCATCCCCTGACGAGAAGTCCCTATTGTTAGTGTCGTGCCTAAGAAGCCAATCATAAGATGATTGTATTTTTGCACATTGAGTCATGATATTTTATTAAGGCATTAATACAGCAATTATGTTTATTGTTCTGTTTCTGCATAATGTAATAAACATAATTGTAACCCTAGAATAATGATATTCTTAAACGTATCTAGTTTAGTATTACTGTTGAGCGGGTTGCAATAATTCATAATGACTAGCATATGTGGGGACTACTATGACATATGTAGTCTACATATGGGTACAAGTTGGAGAACTTGTGTACTGGACCGACCCACCATGAAAACACTACATGGATCGTTATATGAGTGTTATAAGTGATTCTCATAGTGATCATGGTATATGTAGTCCTTCGACCTAAGATCATCAAGGTTCCCTGCATGTGAGTCACATACTTTGATACTTTCTTTTGTTGCTCGTAACTGAGTGAACTTGAAGGAGGTCATTGGGTATGTCACATATCATGCGGAGGGATTTGTATGATCAAGATGGGATTTCTCCCTCCTATATAACGGGAGTGATATCTTCGGGCCCCTTGATAGAGTAAGACTTAGAAAAATGCATGGCCATGCTCGGATGAGTTGATATACGATATCAATGTCATCAGTTTAAGTTGGTCTACTCGGTAATCAAGAAACCAAAGATTGGGCTATACGAGAGTGACACATTCCATGTCTCGTGCTCAGTCTTGATATCTTGGACAAAGGGACAATAGCATATATCGATAATGATCATAAAGGTTTAGTCGAATCACCGACAATCTTGTCACTTGGGTAGCAATGATGTGTTGCTAGACACTGCTCATTGCTTATGATCATAAATGTGATTTATGATCATTGCCAATGTGGTAAGAGCCTATTGGGTCACACACATAGAGCTATTTGGATCATTAGAGTGCATGGGCTAATTATTTGGGTTATGGTTTCACAATAATTTCGTATTAATAATGGGCCCAAGAGTTGAGCCATTATTAAGCCCGAAATTAAAGCCTAATTGGATTAGGGCCTTGAAAACCATTAGGCCTGGAAGTTGAGTCTCACTATAAATACAACTTTTAGTGAGAAATTCACGGGTGTCCTTGCCCTAGCCTCACAAAAGGAGAGTCGCACTCTTCTTTTGCAATTCCTTGGAGGACGCAAGCTAGCACTGCGAGCACAAGAGAAATGCATCTGCTAAGATGTGGTGGAAGTGTGGTGATCCTGAGAGGCTCGTGTGGATACCATAGAGAGCTTGAACACATCAACTGTTCAGGTTTTGTTATTCGACTCTACAGTTGAGTGAGAGATCTCAATCGAAAATTAGGTATGAAAATTTTTGGACACCCGGTTTACCCCTTTTCACTTGGATCCTGGAGGGTTTCAGTTAAATTCCCCTGTGCTGTTTGGCTGCCGAAACCCAACAGCCCTATCCCCACACCAATGAAGTTACTCGTTAAAAAGAGGATGTCATTCTCTATTGCCTGTGGCTGCCAAGCAACGAGGAGAGGATGGTACCACCATCTTGATGGAGAAAATCCTAGAGAGGTTGGAAAAGGTGGAAAAATAGGTCTTTCCAAAGCCTGTCTGGTCAAGGCTATTTAAGACCTTTGCTGGAGAAGAGTCCCCTTCCATCCGTACGATAATAGAGGCACTAGTGTCCAATGAATTTTGGATACTAAGTCTGGAGACATATGATGGGTGCAGCGATGCCCAAGCCCACTTGATAAAATATAGGAGGAGCATGGTGCCGCATGGTGCCGATCACGCCACCCTCTGAAAATGTTTTGAACTGCATGGTATAACTCCCTGGCCTTTGAAACCATAATGGGTTTCCAGGGGTTGTCAACCGCCTTCACCCAGTAGCTCATCGAAAATAGGCTGACAGTGAAGATGCCCGTCTAGATGTTCAACATAGCCCAAAAGAACGTGCAAACCATTCAAGACTACATTGAGAGGTTTAACTGAGAAGCCTCAGTGTGCCTGACTTTTGTCCCAAAAATTTGAATCCTCGCTATGATCAGGGGACTCAGAAAGGACTCATAACTCTTCTACGAATTCTCCAAAGATCCCCTTAACAACCTCAGAGAATTCTACCAAAAAGCCGAGCAGCACATGATAGCCTAGGAGTGAAGGATGGGCAACCCAAAGTTTGACCACAATCACTTCGACGGTCAGAGTCACCAACCTCGGTATTCAACCATGGGAGGGGACAGACCTCAGAAAGCAACGGGGAATAGACCAGTATTGTTTACTCCCTGAACACCACAAAAACGAACGTCCTGATGCCCTCATGAGACAGGGAACCACAATCCAATGTCTGAAGGCAATAACCTAGGACAATAAGAAAAACATGAAGAAATTCTGCCAATTTCATCGAGACCATGGGCACGACACTAAGGATTGCTTTCAACTATAGAAGTACATTGAATCTTTGATCAAGCAAGGGCAAGTTTGTCGCTAGTTGCGCATGCAGTCACCCAAAGCCCGAGAAAGAAAGGAAGAATATAAAAAAGGAGAGGATGAGGATTATGGCTCTGACCAACATCATAATCAAAGTCCCAGGAAACACCCACCACCTCCAGCCAGTATAATCCAGATGATCATAACCGAAATACTCTCAACTGAGTAGAAAAGGGAAGCATACGAAATCGCAATGATTGAATTCGACAACCCAATGAACAAACTTGTTTGAGAAGACAGGTCTAAAGTGAAGCTTCCACATGATGACCCTCCAATAATTATGGCAAGGATAGGAAGTTGGGATGTTGCCCTCTCCAGGGTAGTCCAATTATGGTGCCAAAATTGTGCATTTAGACCCCTAAGATTGGTAATGTTTTGTAGGCCATCAGAAAACTACCCTTAGTGTGCATGCCCAAGTGGCCCTCTTTGACAATATGTAAACACATTCATATTGGTCTTACCATCACACACATATTCACATTTTATGTACACCATGGCAACAAAGAAGGAAAACACTAGCACAAGTCTTAATCTTGGCTATAACACATTAGGCAATCTTGTTAAGTTCTAGTACCCCCTATTTTTGTTGCTCCATTATCAAGTAGAGACTTAAAGCAAACTAGTGAATTTTTTTTTACATCAATAGCCCAACTATGGACCAAGTTATGGATTTTCGAAGTTTGCTACCAAATTCTGACCAAATGAATAGTAACTTAGAGAAATTTTCTATGTCATATACTTGGATATAAGGCTCTAAATTCTACAATTCCAATTCCTAGTTCAACCCCTAGATGTTCTCTAGGTGTTGTCAAAATTTCATACAAAGATTCCTTTTACATAGGAAGATACAGAACTTTAAGTACAGAGTCAAAATTCTAGTCACTTTATGGCCATTTTGCCCACACAAAATTTCATAAGCATGCAAACACTTCATAGAGTTATCCCATATATGTCATTTACACATAAGAAATACATTCCCTTGCATTTAACAACCATATGTGGCTAAAACAGAATTTACAAGAAAGTAGCCCATCTTCACACTTAGGCAACTTTGCACCACATCACTTACATAACCAAAACATACACATATGTTCACATACTTGTCTCATTTTACATACACTACATGTACGTGCAAACATCCACTACAAAATGGCCTTAACTTAGCTAAACACACACCCTAGGTTATAGGAGTGCCTGAGACACATTGGACTCCAAAGCAGGATGCTGGACATCTGCTGCATTACACAATAAGTGCCACTGTTAAAAATACCAAATGTGCTCCTAAAATCACCAAACTTTCCAGACCATAAACTAGACATATGGAAGTTCATGTACCTAAAATTTCAAATCAAAACCCAAACCACAAATGTCAGTTTGAATGTGATCTTTCAACTAGACCTAAAATGACAGAATTGAGGGGAGTAAGTTTCATTGAGAAACTTAGTAAAGGTAGCACTTGGATTCAATAGGCAATGTAAACATCATTAAAACCTGCATCCAAAGACACTAAAACACAAAACCACAATGGATATATACAAGATATAGCAACCAAATGCAATAGCCATTCACAACCAACAAACACATGAAATGTGGCAGTAACATATACCATAGGTTAGTCCATAAAAAACATAATAAACTTAACCAAATAACTATGGCAGCCCTCCTTAAGCTAATGTTTGGCCTTAGGAGGGATTTAACACTAGTTAGTACTCACTTTGGGTTCTAGAAACCCTCATTTCACTGCCATCTTTGTGCACTTCACACTAGGTCACAAAACCTTCAATAAGTGCACTCCCCTAACTAAGCTTGGTTCATCAAGCTCATGGATCTCTTCCAAGCTTAGTCCTAGCTCCATGGTTACCTAAAAATATAGAAAACAACCCATGAGAGCAAGAGAACCCTTACAAAAGTATGTAGGCTGAATTTGAAGCTTGATCGTTGAAGTACTCAAGCAATAGCTCTAGTTTGAAGGTGTGGTGGCTATGGAGGAAGTGTGGCTGTGTTCTTGGGCTGGAAAAGGATGAAAATGGGAGAGAGATAAGTGAATTTACCACTTAAATGGGCTTAAATGAGCTTAAGGGTACAAAACACACTTAACAAGCTTAACCTTGCTTTATGTCATTTTCCTTCACACTAATTATAGTTTCTTTGTCTTCAGCTCATTCACACACATGTGCCCAACATTTTTGACCCACTTATCAAGCCTTGGCTGCCTCCCCCATGGTGGGATAATTTCACAAGCTCACACTTTGATTTATGTCAAAGGCATACACATCCTAAGGCCTGCATTAGAACACTTAGGTCCTTTATGCCTTTTTGTGTTTTCTTTATCCTTAGTTGTGTTCCATAAGCAATTTGGTCCTCCAACAGCACTTTTATACCATTCATATCCTTCCCATAACTCTCCAAATCTCTTTTGTGAAAGTTTTACAATTGAGTTCCCAAATTTCCAAAACCTTACAAAAAAGTCCGTAGGTTGCTTGACAAACAAGCAATCCTTAAGGCTTTTCCTGAAGGCCAAGTTACCAACTTGGAACACTTTTAAGGAGGTGTTCATTATACCTTTTACCCCTTTCACTTCAATCACTATAAAGAGAATTAAACAATATAATGGCTTTTTGACCACTATGCCACACTTGTAATTCTCCCATTTTTGATTGGTTGTAACAATCGTCCCCCCTTAAAAATTTGGTCCTCCAAAATAGCGTTTAGCTTTAGGTATTCTTCAGGGTACCTTTCCATGAGGTCTTTTTCAATTTCCCAGGTTGCTTCTCTTTCAGAGTGGAGTGACTATTGAACTTTAACCATGGGAATAAGTTTGTTTCTTAACCTTTTGGTATGCTTGGCTAACATAGCTATAGGTTTCTATTCATATGTCAAGTTGGGTTCCAACTGTATGTTTTCCACTACAATAGCATGCTTTGTGTGCAATAGACACTTCTTAAGCATACTAATGTGAAAAACATTATGAACACTTGCATGCTAGGAGGTAAAGCTAACCTGTATGCTACCTTGCTAACTCTATCCAAGATCTCATAAGGACCTATGTATCTTGCAGCTAACTTGGTTCTTCTGCCAAAAAAGATAGTGCCTTTGGTTGGTGCAACTTTCATACAAACATTGTCACCAACCATAAATTCCAAGTCTCTCTTTCTTTTGTTCCCAAAGGTTACGGTCCTTTCATTAGTTGCCTTTAATCTCTCTTAAATTTTCTTAATTTCGACAGTAGTCTTTTCAATAATTTCGAGAACAAACTCTAGCCTGTCTGAGGTTCCACCCAATAGTGAAGTGTCATGCACCTTCTTCCATATAATGCTTCATAAGGTGCCATGCCAATGGTACTTTGGTAACTATTGTTATATGAGAATTCCACCAATGGCAAGTGTTGGTCCGATTCACCTTTGAAATCCAACACACAGCTCCTGATCATGCCTTCCAATATCTATTTCACGCTTTCAGATTGCTCATCTGTCTAAGGATGATAAGTAGTACTCAGGTGGATTTTGGTTCCTAGTGTGATATGAAAAACACTCCAAAATCGAGCTGTAAATCTTGGATCTCTATCAGATACAATTGAATCTGGCACCCCATGTAATCTCACTATCTCCTGGACATACATCTAAGCTAACTTCTCCAAGGGGTCGGTGAGGTTCATAGGTAAGTAATGGGCACATTTGGTTAGCCTATCCACAATGACCTAGATTGTATCATTCCTTACTCTTGTCATAGGCAACCCAGTCAAAAAGTCGATGGTTATGTTGCCCCATTTACTCACTGGTATAAGTAGAGTCTGTAGGGTACTAGCTAGCTTCTGATGCTCTACCTTTACCCTCTAGCATGTGGCACATTTGGAGACATAATGACCTGGCCGTCCTTGGCCCTTGCCTAGGAGACCTGTGAGAGCTGGTCTCATGGTGGATTGCAATTAGCTAGTTGTATATGTGCATGAATTAAAACTTCATGATGCTAGTTGATTATGCTTTGACATAGATTAACGAAAACAATAAAACACTGCTTTGGCCAAGAGATTTCCATAGAAAATAAGTTCAAATAGACAAAGCATACAAAATCAACATTTATGTGAGTTTACTACACATAACAACTATGTAGGAGAATTCATCCATAAAGTAAACTAATGCCCTCACCCAAGAGCAACCCTAGAGTCTAGAACTCCTCAAAACATAAACAAGGGAGGTGACTAAGAGTGCTATATATACAAGCCTCAACTAAGACCTTCTTGATCTAACTCCTACCTTGCATGTAAGTCCCAGTGGCGAGTTTAGCAACTTCAAAATCTGCACAGTTTAGCAACTTCAAAATTTGCACTCCCACCTTGGATACAAGCCTCAACGGTTACCCAGTCTAGCAACTTCAAAATCTGCACAGCATTACTAGGCAGTGAGAACTTAAACATTCTCAGTATGGGTCTTCATTGTACCTACAAGAAAATTACTAAGGACTCCATATATGACAACATATGTAACCTGCTGTGAGCTCTTACATCTTGAGGGTCTGATATATATGCACATATAACTAGGTCCCTTGCGACCTCTCTTCACCTAGTCCTTGAACCACAAGGCATAGCCTTGTCCTCTAACAAGCTTAGCTTGCCAGGCTAACTAATGATAAATCACTAGTTGAACCTCTCTCATTTATATTGTACAGGGGAATTATGGTGGGACTAGTGCAGACTAGGCCATAAAGACCTTGTAGACTAGGTGCACTAAGGTTTCACCTTGCAACCTTATGGCTAACGGCATGGCTAGGTCGCCAAGGGTTCTAAACCATTCACCCAAGCTAGTGGTATTTAGTTGTAATCCTTAGTAAACTAGTTTTCTTGCTTATGGTACAAGTTACCATAAAACCTTATAAAACTCAAGAAAAGTCCTAGGTCTCGAAGCACTTGTGGAAGTCTCAGTGTACCCCTGGAATACTTAGACCCTACGATACCCTAAGAACCCCCTTAGTTCTCCCCTCGACCTTCCTAGCAAAACTTGGAAAATTCAGGCAACCTGCCAATGATGAGGCGTTGTCAAAGTTGGTAATGTTTTGCCAACTTTTCTGGTATTGGCGACGCGTCATGGACAATGGTACCAAACTGGCAACGCATAACCAATCTGCAAATCTACAGAATTTTCACAGATTTTGCTGCTATCAACTTTGGACACTTACCAAACATATCAACCATGCTTGGTTAGCCTCCAAACTTCACATACATGTAAAACATGTTGCATAGATCACAACCAACTATCTCAAGCCAATCAATGATGCATTATAACATCATTCCAATCATCACAACCCTCATAGTCCACCATGATTCAACCTTGTTCACTAACTAATGCTATTGCTAAAATTACTCAAATTCTTTAAGCAAACTCACTCCAATAGCATTAATTGAACTTAAAAAGATAGCTCCCTTACCTCAAATCGAAGTAACAAGCAAGAATCAAGCACTCTTTAAAACCACTAAGCTCACCAAAGCACCACCTAAGTTCCAAGCAAAACATAGGCAACCAACATCAAATTCTCTCATTCTAACCAAAACCCAATCTCCTAACTAACCAATCAACATGAATTCAATCAAAAACACATTGGTTACCTCGTACTAAAAATAGGGGATGGGAGAAAACATGCTTCCAAGCTCCAAAACCATAGTTTTATGCTTAAAATGAGCTCCCAATGGCCCATATACTTATGATGGATTCTCTTTTCACCAAGAAACTTTGATTTCAAGCTCAATTGGATCAAAAAATGAGGGTGGAGAGGATGAACTCGGGTTTATGGTAGCCACCCTTCACTTTACCCTTTTATAACCCTTGTTTAACACAAAAGCCACTAAAGTATTAGACATGATACTCTTAAGCCCCCATCTTTTGGTAACCTTAGCTATCCTTGAGTAATCCTTGTTCATTTCAACAAGTTTGGGTTAAAGTTAAAATTTAGGTTATAAAACTTCATTTTAACCACTCGAGACCTAACCCGGCTATTCAGGATACAAAATTACCTTTTTGCCCCTGAACCTCATTTAGTGCCTTAACCTCCTTAGAACTTAGTGAACTTTGCTAAAGTTTTCTATTCTTACTTTGTAAACATGAATGAAGGTTTCAAACTTCATTTAAAGTACTTTACCTTCTTCAAGCATGCTTCCCATTAGAGAGAGCCATAACACATAAGTAGTTATGTCTATCTTCTTATTTGGCCACCAAAAGTGAGTCTTCAAGTCTTTATACGTTTTCTCACTTCCTGGATGAATGTTCAACTTGCTTGTGTGAGGTTCTTCAAGTATTTCAACCCTGAGCTTTACTCTTTTTGGGACATAGACTCGGTCCTTGAAATACAGTAATCTCTGCTTGTAGGCAAAGGATTGACACAAGCAACCTTTTTTCTCTCCTAAAATCTATTTTAGATCAGGATCTGTCTCCTGTGCCTTTTTGGCTTCTTCAGTCAATCCAAACTAAATTCTCATTGTATATATTTGGGCTCCCTCCCACTTATGCCATTTATGCCATAGGCATAGCAAACTATTCTACTCATCATGATCAATTATGGATCCTCATTTTAGAAGACCTATGTACTTCCTGCTGAAGGCATTTACTACTAGATTCCCTTTTCCATCTGTGTACTCGATATAGTAGTCGTAGTCCTTGATGTATTCTAACCATCTCATTTGCCTCATGTTCAACTCTTTATGAGTGAACAAGTACTTTAGGCTCTTATCGTCAGTGTAAATCACAAAGGAACTACCCATCAAGTAATGCCTCCATTGCTTTAGAGAAAAAATCACTACTACCAATTCTAGGTCATAGGTAGGATAATTTTGCTCATGGGGTCTCAATGGCCTTGACCCATAAGCAATGACATTTCTGTATTGCATAAGCACATGTCCTAACCTAGATCTAGATACATCTGTATATATGATGTAGGGCTTGCTTGGATCAGGAAGAATCAATACTAGAGCTTTAGTTAACCTCTACTTGAGCTCCTGGAAACTCTTTTCACACATCTCAGTCTACTCAAATCTTTGACCCTTCTTGGTCAAATGAGTAAGAACTGAGGCAATAATCGAAACGCCTGATACAAATCTTTTGTTGTAACCAACTAATCCTAGAAAACTTCTATCTTCCTTTACAGCCTTTGGACTTTCCCACTCTTGCACTGCCTTGACCTTTTTAGGGTCTACCTTAAGGCCTTGTGCATCTAGGATGTGTCCTAGGAATGTCACTTCCTTTATCCAAAATTCACACTTGGATAACTTGGCATAAAGCTGATGTTTTAACAGAGTCTTTAAGAAAATCTTCATATGATGTTCATGTTCATTTTCATCCTTGGAATACACTAGGATGTCAACAATGAACACAACCACAAATTTGTCTATGTGTTATGAACACCCTGTTCATCAAGTCGATAAAAGCAGCTGGGGCATTAGTCAAACCAAATGGCATGATTGTGTACTCATAATGCCCATATCTAGTCTTAAATGCAGCCTTAGGAATATCCTCTTCCTTTACTCTCAACTAGAAGTATCCAGATCTCAAATCTATCTTAGGGAAGATCCTAGCTCCCTTAAGTTGATAAAAAAGATCCTTAATCCTAGAGAGCGGATACATGTTCTTGACTGTCACTACATTGAGCTTCATGTAGTCAATGCATAGTCTTAATGATCCATCCTTCTTTTTCGCAAAGAGAGTAGGAGCTCCCCATAGTGAAACACTTGGCCTTATGAAACCTTTTTCAACAAGTTCATCAAGTTGTTTCTTGAGCTCATTCATCTCTATGATTGGCATTCTGTAAGGAGGTGTGGGTATTGGATAGCTTCTAGTTGTAGCTTGATTTCAAACTCAATCTCTCTTTGTAGAGGAATACCTGGAAGGTCTTTAGCAAAGACTTGTGCAAAGTCTCTCACTACAGGTATTCTATCCACTTCTTCATCACAGTACAATTCATTCAATGCATAACGATAATCATGCTCAGAAATCACAGGTATCTTATTTAGTACCTCTAGTTCCATGCCATGCATTTCATACTCTAATTCCTTAGAATTCACTAATACATGCACTTCACCATTGGGAAATATGAATTCCTTCTTAGCATAATCAATTCTTTTGTTATGCATAGCAAGCCAATTCTTATCTATCACTAAATCATACTTAGGAATGTCCAACACTAGCAGACTAGTCATAACCTTAGTCTTTCCTACTACTAGCTCACAATCTTTAGCTAGGTCATTAGTGAAAAGACATTGAGTACCTGCTGTTTTCACTAAGGATATCCTAGGTATGATTTTAGTAGGGAATTTGATGGAATCAGCAAATTTCCTAGCCACTATAGACACACATGCACCAGTATCAAATAGAACACTAACATGCATACCATTAAGGTAAATGTTACCTCTTAATGCCCCTCCTTGTTGTGATGTCTCTAGCCTCTCCACTTGAAAGACTCTGCCGGCTCTCTACACTGGAGGCCGAAGCATTGGAGGCCACTGTTGTCCCTCCCAGTTGCTCCCCCTCTAGGTCCTGGCCTCTTTTGAGCTTGTGGGTAGTCTTTAATCCAATGATCCATGGATCCACATCTTAGACATGCTTGGGTGTCAAAATAGCAAGGTTTCTTTCCATGAAATTTTTTACATTTAGGGCACCTTAGGCCAGGGAACTTCCCCTTAACCTTGCCCTCACCACCAAGAATGGAATTATTGGCGATTCCCTTGCCTTGTGGTGGCTTCTTCTGCTTGCCTCCTGCCTGGCTACATTCCCTTGGTCCACTGGGAAAGTACTTAGTCTCATACTCCTCTTGATTTACTAGTAGAGCTTTCTGCACTACTTCATAGTATGTGACTACTCCAAAAGCTCTTACAACCTTTCTGATGTCTGACCTTAGGGCTCTGACAAATCTTTTGGCCTTCAAGTTCTCTAGTCCAGGATACTGAGGAGCATACCTCACTACCTGATTGAATTTGTGGTCATACTCTAGGACACTAAGGTTGTCCTACCTTAGAGCCTCAAATTCAGCTTGCTTCATATCCTTGACGGCATCACTGATATACTGCTCCTGGAACAACTAGGTGAACTTTGGCCAAGTCATTTCTATGTCTTCTCCTGGCCTTCTGCCTTTTTGGACAGCATATCTATCTTTGGTGCTCCTCCACCATATCTCTACATTGCCTACCAGATTGTAGGTAGGTAGTGACACTCTCTTGGTAGAGCTGAGTGGCATCCTCTCAAACATTTTTTCAATGAAGATTAACCACTGCTCAGCTCTCTCTGGCCCAGCTCTTCCATCAAACTGTGGAGGTCTCAGGACTTGAAACCTCTTCAATAGTTTGACTTCATCTAGGCCTTCTAGATCCTCTAATCTATGTCTCCTTGATCTATGAAAGCCCTCTATATGGTGATGCTATCTATGATCTCTTTGCCTTCTCCTCGATCTTCTCTAATGGCCATCCTCAATCTCATTCCTAGTGGAGGAATGGTCATAGACTGAGGGATTGATGCTAGACACCTAACCAATCTCAGACCTTAGTTTTCTTCGTTTTGGATTTCTCCTATCCTCATCTTCCTCCTCAATGGTCTCATCATTTGTGTCTTATAAGTTTCTAGAAGGAAAATATTCAAATGTGTTCCTAGTATCGTCTTCTAGTTGCTGCTGTACATCCTGAATTGGTTTTACTAGAGCTACTTAGATTCCATGCCATTGTGCTTGAATCAGTTTTACTAAGTTTACATTGATCAGAGCTAAGTTCCTCTAAAGCTCTAACCAAACCTGAGACACTTTAGGGTTTGGTACCCCTTGTTGCCCCTGATTCCCTTTATTCTATCCACTTCTTTATTGCCCAAAATCAGGAGGCCTTTAGGGTGGTTCTCCTCTCCTTGTGGCAGCCATGTTTACTTCCTGCATTGATGATTCATCATGGAGCACATATAAAGATCATAGGTATTTCAATGGTACACTCCGAGGCAATAACTTTGGCAAACTACCCTTGCCCCTTGCTATTTGGGGTATCAACCTCATTGGGCCTTTCCCAACGGCTCCAGGAGGAGTGAAGTTCTGTGTAGTCGCAGTAGATTATTTCACTAAGTGGATTGAGGTAGAGCCTTTGGCATCAATATCGGTGAAGGATATATAGAAATTCATCTAGAAGAATATCTTATGCAGATTTGGTGTGCTGAGGATGATAGTAGCAGATAATGGTTCCTAGTTAACTGATAAAGGATTTTAGGAATTCATAACCAACCTTGGCATAAAATTGCACTTCGCCCTAGTGCCCATCCTCAGAGTAATGGACAATTTGAGGTATCTAATAGGACAATAAAGGATGGTCTCAAAAAGAGATTGAAAGAGGCAAAGGGAAAATGGCCAGCGGAATTCTCGAGTGTGCTATGAAGCTATCGAACAACCCCTAAAAGGGCTACTAGAGAAACACCTTTCTAACTTGTCTTCGGCACTAAGGCCATTATCCCCGTCAAAGTCATACAACCATCTATCAGAATACAAGTGTTTGGCAAAGAAGGGAACAACCTCAGTTTAAGGGCTAAGTTAAACATGATTGACAAACATAAAGAGATGGCTGAACTCAGAAGAAACGCCTTTCAATAGAGGGTGGCAATTACTGTGAACTCGCATGTTAAACCCAAAGGGATCAAGAAAGGAAACCTTTTCCTTTGAAAGGCTGAACTTGATTCCCAAAGACCATCTTAGGGAGCAGTTTGGGCAAATTGGAAAGGACCTTACTTGGTCCTCGATGAAGTTCGGCCAAGGGTCTATAAGCTCGGAAACGCTGAAGGAGAAGAATTGAAAAACACATTGCAGTCTGACACTCTTTGAAAAAATTCAACACTTAGAATTTTTCAAAGCAGTTTTAAATGAATATGGTTGCTTTCAAAAGTAATATTGGGTTTCGGGAGCTAAATAGTGCAACGGAATTTAATCGAAACCCTCCAGGATCTAAGTGAAATGGAGTAAACCAGGTGTTAAAAAATTTTCATACCTAATTCTCGGTTGAGATCTCTCACTCAACTGTAGAGTCGAATCACAAAACCTGAACAGTTGACATGTTCAAGCTCTCTATGGTATCCACACGAGCCTCTCGGGATCACCACGCTTCCACCATGTCCCGGCAGATGCGTTTCTCTTGCGCTCGCAGTGCTAGCTTGCGTCCTCCAAGGAATTGCAAGAGAAGAGTGCGGCTGTCCTTTTGGGAGGCTAGGGCAAGGAGACCTGCGAATTTCTCACTAAAAGTTGTATTTATAGTGAGACTCAACTTCCAGGCCTAATGGGTTTCAAAGCCCTAATCCAATTAGGCTTTAATTTTGGGCTTAATAATGGCTCAACTCTTGGGCCCATTATTAATACGAAATTAAAGTGAAACCATAACCCAAATAATTAGCCCATGCACTCTAATGATCCAAATAGCTCTATGTGTGTTACCCAAGAAGCTCCTGCCACGTTGGCAATGATCATAAATCACATTTATGATCATAAGCAATGAGCGGTGTCTAGCAACACATCATTGCTACCTAAGTGACAAGATTGTCGGTGATTCGACTAAACCTTTATGATCATCCCCGATATATGCCATTGTCCCTTTGTCCAAGATATCAAGACTAAGCACGAGACATGGAATGTGTCACTCTCGTATAGCCCAATCTTTGGTTTCTTGATTACTGAGTAGACCAACTTAAACTGATGACATTGATATCGTATATCAACTCATCCGAGCATGGCCATGCATTTTTCTAAGTCTTACTCTATCAAGGGGCCCGAAGATATCACTCCCGTTACATAGGAGGGACAAATCCCATCTTGATCATACAAATCCCTCCGCATGATATGTGACATACCCAATGACCTCCTTCAAGTTCACTCAGTTACGAGCAACAAAGGAAAGTATCAAAGTATGTGACTCACATGTAGGGAACCTTGATGATCTTAGGTCGAAGGACTACATATACCATGATCACTATGAGAATCACTTATGACACTCATATAACGATCCATGTAGTGTTCTCATGGTGGGTCGGTCCAGTACACAAGTTCTCCAACTTGTACCCATATGCAGACTACATATCTCATATTAGTCTCCACATATGCTGGTCATTATGTATTATTGCAACCCGCTCCACAATAATACTAGACTAGGGACGTTTAAGAATATCATTATTCTAGGGTTACAATTATGTTTATTACGTTACGCAGAAACAA
The DNA here is from genome assembly GCA_005392925.1 of Aquilaria sinensis. Taxonomy (NCBI): domain Eukaryota; kingdom Viridiplantae; phylum Streptophyta; class Magnoliopsida; order Malvales; family Thymelaeaceae; genus Aquilaria; species Aquilaria sinensis. The sequence continues at coordinate 8,903 of SMDT01001975.1, read as the reverse complement.
AACAACAAACATAATTGCTGGATTAATGCCTTAATAAAATATCATGACTCAATGTGCAAAAAATACAATCATCTCATGATTGGCTTTTTGGGCACAACACTAACAATCTCCCACTTGCACTAAAGCCAATCATCCATGTATCTAATACCGATGGACCTAGAATGGCTATCATGCTTTTGCTGCGTAAGGGGCTTTGTCAGCGGATCAGCAATGTTGCTATCTGTCGAAGTCCAGCATATCCTTACATCACCCCTCTCGATGATCTCCCTGATGAGATGATAGCGTCGGAGTATGTGTTTGGATCGCTGGTGAGATCGAGGTTCCTTAGCCTGTGCGATTGCTCCATTGTTGTCACAATAGAGCTCTATCGGGTCGGCAATGCTTGGAACCACTCCAAGTTCAGTGATGAACTTCTTGATCCAAACTGCCTCCTTCGCAGCATCAGAGGCGGCAATGTACTCAGATTCTATTGTAGAGTCAGCTACTGTCTCTTGCTTTGAACTCTTCCAACTCACAGCACCACCACCAATACAAAACACATAACCAGATTGCGATCTAAAATCATCCTTATCAGATTGGAAGCTTGCATCGGTGTAACCCCTTACAATGAGCTCATCTTCACCTCCAAAGACCAAGAATGCATCCTTAGTCCTTCGTAAGTACTTAAGGATGTTCTTAACAGCTGTCCAGTGACTCTCACCAGGGTTCGATTGGTACCTACTTGTCATGCTCAAGGCATATGAGACATCGGGACGAGTACATATCATGGCATACATGATAGATCCAATTGCTGAGGCATATGGAATCTTACTCATGCGCTCTCTCTCCTCGGGTGTACTCGGACACTGAGATCTAGAAAGAGTGATACCATGTGACATGGGCAAGAATCCTTTCTTGGAATCTTGCATGCTAAACCTCTTTAGCACCTTGTCAATATATGTACTTTGACTTTGGCCAAGAAGCTTTCTAGATCTATCTCTATAGATCCTGATGCCTAACACGTAGGCTGCTTCACCCAAGTCCTTCATAGAGAAACATTTCCCTAGCCAAGTCTTCACAAACTGTAGCTCAGGAATGTCATTCCCGATGAGTAGTATGTCATCTACATACAACACCAAGAAGACAATAGCGCTCCCACTAACCTTCTTGTAGACACAAGGTTCATCTTCATTTTTGATAAAACCAAACTCTTTGATTGCTTCATCAAAATGAAGATTCCAACTTCGAGAAGCTTGCTTCAGTCCATAAATGGACCTTTGCAACTTTCACACTTTATTGGCATTCTCAGGAGTGACAAAACCCTCAGGTTGTGTCATGTACACATCCTCAAGTAGCTTTCCATTTAGGAATGCAGTTTTGACATCCATTTGCCATATCTCATAATCATAGTGTGCAGCAATAGCAAACAAAATTCGGATGGATTTAAGCATAGCAACTGGTGAAAAAGTTTCATCATAGTCAATACCATGAATTTGCTTGAAACCTTTTGCAACCAATCGTCCCTTAAAGGTAATCACATTACCATCCATGTCAGTTTTCTTCTTGAAAACCCATTTGCACCCTATGGGTTTTACCCCTTCAGGTGGGTCAACCAAAGTCCATACTTGATTTTCATACATGGATTCCATCTTGAATTTCATGGCCACCAGCCACTTCTCAAAGTCAGGCCCCGACATAGATTGTTGGTAGGTTGTGGGCTCATCTAGATCCATGAGCACCACATCACCAGTGAGTCATGAGAAATCCATATCTCTCAGGCTCATGTCGAATCCTACTAGACCTACGTGGGCTCTGTCCTACAGGAACAGACTCTTGAACCACAACATCTTATGGTGTCTGTTTAGGTTCCATTTCAGGTTCGATGTCTCCTTGTTGTTCTTGAATTTCTTCAAGTTCTACTTTCCTCCTACTAGTTTCTTTAGAGATAAACTTTTTCTCTAAAAAGACACCAGTTTGAGCAACAAACACTTTTTGCTCAGAAGGATTGTAGAAATAGTAACCCTTTGTTTCTTTGGGATACCCAACAAAAAGGCATTTTTGAGATTTGGGCCCTAGTTTCTCAGAGAATTGATGTTTCACATAAGCGTCACAACCCCAAATCTTCATAAAAGACAAATTGGGACGCCTCCCACTCCATATCTCATATGGTGTCTTTTGAACCGATTTAGATGGAACTCGGTTTAGTGTAAAAGCGGCTGTCTCTAGAGCATGTCCCCAAAAGGAGTTTGGAAGGTCAGCTTGACTCATCATAGAGCGAACCATGTCTAACAGAGTTCGATTTCTCCTTTCAGATACACCATTCTATTGAGGTGTACCTGGTGGAGTGAGTTGTGATACTATACCACACTCCTTCAGATAGTCAAGGAATTCTCGATCCAAGTACTCTCCACCTTGATCTGATCGAAGCACTTTGATACTCTTCCCGAGTTGATTCTCTACTTCATTCTTGAATTCTTTGAACTTTTCAAAGGATTCTGACTTGTGTCTCATAAGATACACATAGCCATATCTGCTAAAGTCATCAGTGAAAGTAATGAAGTATTGGAAACCTCCTCTAGCTTGTGTAGACATAGGGCCACATACATCACTATGTATGAGTCCTAGTAAGTCATTAGCCCTTTCACTTTGCCCTATGAATGGGGCTTTGGTCATCTTGCCTAACAAACATGACTCACATGTCTCATATGATTCAAAATCAAATGAGTCCAAGAGTCCATCCTTATGGAGCTTGGATATGCGGGTCTCATTTATATAGCCCAAGCGACAGTGCCAGAGATAGGTCAGGTTTGAATCATTTAATCTGACCTTCTTGGTATTCACATTATAGATTGGATCTTCGAGGTCTAGAACATACAACCCATTGCTAAGTTGAGCACTACCATAAAAGATTTCATTCAAATAAATAGAACAACATTTGTCCTTTATTATAAATGAAAAACCTTTCTTGTCCAAACAAGAAACAGAAATCAAATTTCTACTAATAGTAGGCACAAAGTAGCAGTTGTCTAATTCTAAAACTAATCCACTAAGTAAAGTGAGAACATAAGTCCCTACTGCTAAGGCAGCAACCCTTGCTCCATTTCCAACACGTAGGTCCACTTCACCTCGGGCCAATCTTCTACTTCTACTTCTACTTAGATCCTGCACATTTGCACAAATGTGAGATCCATATCCAGTATCCAATACCCAAGATGAGGAAGTAGAAAAGTTAGCCTCTATAACAAAAATACCTGAAGTGGAAGTCTTACTTCCCTTTTCCTTAGCAAGTTCTTCAAGATAGAGCTTGCAATTGCGCTTCCAGTGTCCAGGTTGCTTACAATGGAAGCACTCCCCTTCCTTTGCCACACCACCCTTTCGTTTCAGTGCAGCTGAAGAAGAACTAGCATTGGACTTTCCATTAGCTTTATCCTTCTTCTTGTTGGCTTTTCCTTTTCCCTTGCCCTTTTGAACCATCAAAATGGGCTTAGCCTTCTTAAGGTTTTGCTCAGTAGTTCTCAACATGTTAAGCAATTCAGGGAGGCACTTGTCAAGGTCATTCATGTTATAGTTCATGACGAACTGACTGTAGCTTTCAGGCAACGATTGCAAGACTACATCAACAGCCAACTCTTTCTAAAGAGCAAATCCCAAACTCTCAAGATTCTCAATGTACCCAATCATCTTGAGCACATGAGGACCCACGGGACATTCCTCAGACATTTTGCACTGAAACAATGCCTTAGAGGTTTCAAACCTCTCATGCCTAGCTTGCTCTTGGAAAAGCATTTTGAGATGTTCGATCATATCGAATGCCTCCATGTTCTCATGTTGCTTTTGAAGCTCAGATTCCATGGTAATAAGCATGAGGCATGCAACATCCAAAGCATCATCAGAATGCCTCTTGTTAGCATCCCTTTCAGCTTTAGAGCAGTGGTAGCAGGCTCATTCGGAATGGGCTAATCTAGGACATAAGCCTTTCTCTCTTACTTGAGGACTATCCTCAAGTTTTGGTACCATTTGAGAAAGTTGGTCCCATTTAATTTTTCCTTCTCAAGGATCGAGCACAATGAAAGTGTCGATGTGTTTTGTGTTATGGTTATCTACAACAGTAAATATGCAGTTAAGAGCCATGTATTTTAATTCATTTAATAAGGACTTTTATTAAATGATACTCCCACTATTTTACTCAAAATAATAACCTTCGATATTATTTCGGAACACCTCGGCGTTAAGGTATTCTAGTGGGCCAAGATCCATATTTGACCTCAACCTGAGTCAGCTTTGGCTTTTCTCTCAAGTTACAGCTATTTAGGTAGGCAACTCTTTGCCAATTGCATCTTATGCAACTCTTGGATAGTTTGGAGAACAACACTTGTCCAAGCTCATCTCATGAGCTTAAGCCCAACTCTATGCCTCTAAGTCCCTAATCCTATTAGGATGACTTAGTTAAGTCAGACCCAAAGTTAGCAATTTGGATATCACTATTATCCCATCGCGCCTTACCAAGATGAACATAGGTGCTTTGCTTTGGCAAACCCACCTAATGTTGATCAAAGTCTTGACGAGTGCCAACATTTGGAAGGCATCACATTTAATGACTTAATATTTGTTTGAGGGATTTTTTTCATTTTGATCTCACCAATATGTTATCTCCGGTTGTCTTATACATGCATCACATACAAATATAAAACATGCATCTCATGCGTACAAGAAAGTAAATGTGACATGGTTATAGCCCAAACTATGCGATATTCTAAAGCCAATAAGAATATCATAAAAGCCTAAGAAAAGAAAAGAGTCTTCACAAGCTCCTTATCTTCCTTTCTTGGCTGCCCTTTTGTTGTCATCTCCTTGGACATGCCTCCTTGGATGATCCTTAGACATACAACCTTGGATGATCCCATAATGCACTATTACATCAATAATAGAAACCTCGAGTTACATCCGAGGGGAGTAAGGTGAGAAGAGCATGTACAATGAGAGTGATAAGAAAAGGCACGACTCGCAGGTCGTATTTACAAGTACAACCAATCAAGGGCTATAACCATGCACCATGCTTCAAACACCAATCAGCATATCATGTCAAATCTCATTCAATAAAGATGCATGCCAATTTTCGTGTGTTGATTAACCAGTTTTTATTTATGTGGCGCTTCGCATACGGCGGTCCCGCTGGCCGGTCAGCGGGTGGTGGTTCCGCTGACCGGTCAGACCGGTGGACGGGGTCAAGGGGGGCCGCCCTTGCGGGGGGTTGCGAGGGGGCAGCGCCCCCCCGGCACAAAAAATTGTCTTACAATTGCTTAGCCCAGGCACCCGAGACTCTTCTATTTCGAGCAAGTAGGCACCCGAGACTCCTCTATTCGAGCCACCAAAAATACCTTACTTTTGGTGCCCGAACAGGCTGAATCCGAACAAAGCTAGGGTTTTTGCAACTATTGCAAGAATCCTAATCCATATAGGTATCTCATACCATTCAATTTGAGATTAATCTCATTAACCAATTTGTGTCGTTTCTTCATATATCTCATATGTTCATTACGAATTCCAGTTTCATGCATCTTGAATCAATCTAATTAATCATGGCCGAAAAGCAACCGAACACATAGCATCATGCGATTCAACACTCAATCCCGATTTAGGGTTTCACCAGTAGCTCTGATACCACTGATGGGTTTCGGGAGCCAAACAGCGCAGTGGAATTTAACCGAAACCCTCTAGGATCCAAGTGAAACGGGGTAAACCGGGTGTTCAAAAATTTTCATACCTAATTTTCGGTTGAGATCTCTCACTCAACTGTAGAGTTGAATCACAAAACCTGAACAGTTGACGTGTTCAGGCTCTCTATGGTATCCACACAAGCCTCTCGGGATCACCACGCTTCCACCACGTCCCGGCAGATGCGTTTCTCTTGCGCTCGCAGTGCTAGCTTGCGTCCTCCAAGGAATTGCAAGAGAAGAGTGCGGCTGTCCTTTTTGGAGGCTAGGGCAAGGAGACCTGCGAATTTCTCACTTAAAAGTTGTATTTATAGTGAGACTCAACTTCCAGGCCTAATGGGTTTCAAAGCCCTAATCCAATTAGGATTTAATTTCAGGCTTAATAATGGCTCAACTATTGGGCCCATTATTAATACGAAATTATTGTGAAATCATAACCCAAATAATTAGCCCATGCACTCTAATGATCCAAATAGCTCTATGTGTGCGACCCAATAGGCTCTTGCCATGTTGGCAATGATCATAAATCACATTTATGATCATAAGCAATGAGCGGTGTCTAGCAACACATCATTGCTACCCAAGTGACAAGATTGTCGGTGAATCGACTAAACCTTTATGATCATCACCGATATATGCCATTGTCCCTTTGTCCAAGATATCAAGACTAAGCACGAGACATGGAATGTGTCACTCTCGTATAGCCCAATCTTTGGTTTCTTGATTATTGAGTAGACCAACTTAAACTGATGACATTGATATCGTATATCAACTCATCCGAGCATGGCCATGCATTTTCTAAGTCTCACTCTATCAAGGGGCCCGAAGATATCACTCCCGTTACATAGGAGGGACAAATCCCATCTTGATCATACAAATCCCTCCGCATGATATGTGACATACCCAATGACCTCCTTCAAGTTCACTCAGTTACGAGCAACAAAGGAAAGTATCAAAGTATGTGACTCACATGTAGGGAACCTTGATGATCTTAGGTCGAAGGACTACATATACCATGATCACTATGAGAATCACTTATGACACTCATATAACGATCCATGAAGTGTTCTCATGGTGGGTCGGTCCAGTACACAAGTTCTCCAACTTGTACCCATATGTAGACTACATATCTCATATTAGTCTCCACATATGCTAGTCATTATGTATTATTGCAACCCGCTCCACAATAATACTAGACTAGGGACGTTTAAGAATATCATTATTCTATGGTTGCAATTATGTTTATTACGTTACGCAGAAACAAAACAACAAACAAAATTGCTGGATTAATGCCTAAATAAAATATCATGACTCAATGTGAAAAAATACAATCACCTCATGATTGGCTTTTGGGCACAACACTAACAATCCTCTCAAACATTTTTTCAATGAAGATTAACCACTCCTCAGCTCTCTTGCCCAGCTCTTCCATCAAACTGTGGAGGTCTCAAGACTTGAAACCTCTTCAATAGTTTGACTTCATCTAGGCCTTCTAGATCTTCTAATCTATGTCTCCTAGATCTATGAAAGCCCTCTATATGGTGATGTTGTCTATGATCGCTCTGCCTTCTCCTTGATCTTCTCTGATGGCCATCCTCAATTTCATTCCTAGTGGAGGAATGGTCATAGATTGAGGGATTGGTCCTGGACACCTAACCAATCTCAGACCTTAGTCTTCTTCCTCTTGGAATTCTCCTATCCTCATCTTCTCCTCAATGGTCTCATCATTGTGTCTTCTAAGCTTTTAGAAGGAAAATATTCAGATGTGTTCCTACTATCATCTTCTGGTTGCTGTTGTGCATCCTGAATTGGTTTTACTAGAGCTACTTAGATTCCTTGCCATTGTGCTTAAATCAGTCTTACTAAGTTTTCATTGATCAAAGCTAAGTTCGTCTGAAACTCTAACCAAACTTGAGACACTTTAGGGTTTGGCACCCCTTGTCGCCCCTAATTCCCTCTATTCTATCCATTTCTTTGTTGCCCAAAATTAGAAGTCCTTCGGGGTGGTTCCCCTCTCCTTGTAGCAGCCATGTTTACTTCCTGCTTTGATGATTCATCGTGGAGCACATATAAAGATCATAGGTATTTCAACGGTACCCTCTGAGGTAATAAGTTTGGCGAACTACCCTTGCCCCTTCGCTATTTAGGGTATCAACCTCATTAGGCCTTTCCCAACAGCTCCAGGAGGAGTGAAGTTCTGTGTAGTCATAGTAGATTATTTGACTAAGTGGATTGAGCTAGAGCCTTTGGCAGCAATATCGGTGAAGGATATATAGAGATTCATATAGAAGAATATCTTATGCAGATTTGGTGTGCTGAGGATGATAGTAGTAGATAATGGTTCCTAGTTAACTGATAAAGGATTTTAGGAATTCACAACCAACCTTGGCGTAAAATTGCACTGTGCCCTAGTGCCCGTCCTCAGAGCAATGGACAAGTTAAAGTATCTAATAGGACAATAAAAGATAGTCTCAAAAAGAAATTGAAAGTGGCAAAGGGAAAATGGCCAGGGGAACTCTCGAGTGTGCTATGAAGCTATCCAACAACCCCTAAAAGGGCTACTGGAGAAACACCTTTCTTACTTGTCTTCAGCACTGAGGCCATTATCCCTGTCAAAGTCATACAACCATTTATCAAAATACAGGTGTTTGGCGAAGAAGGGAACAACCTCAGTTTAAGGGCTAAGTTAGACATGATTGACAAACATAAAGAGATGGTTGAACTCAGAAGAAAAGCCTTTCAACAAAGGGGTAGCAATTACTGTGAACTCGCATGTTAAACCCAAAGGGATCAAAAAAGGAAACCTTTTCCTCTGAAAGGCTGAACTCGAATCCCAAAGACCATCTTAGGGAACACTTCGGGTAAATTGGAAATGACCTTACTTGGTCCTCGATGAAGTTTGGCCAAGGGTCAATAAGCTCGGAAACGCCGAAGGAGAAGAATTGAAAAACATATTCCAGTCTGACTCTTTGAAAAAATTCTACACTTAGCATTTTTCAAAGCAGTTTTAAATGAATATGGTTGCTTTCGAAAGTAATATTGTAGAAGTATCGCCAAAGGTGGGTGACTGAATGTGGTTCATCCTAAAAGTACCTAAGTGTTTTAGGCAGGTTGTCCGAATATGGTTAACCGTATATGGTTGATTCTGAATATCGTTAACTGAATATGGATGACTCTATTCTTAAATACTTAGATTGATATTCATGACTC